>JAFIDM010072675.1:0-26662 GCA_023159025.1 Thereuonema tuberculata
CTTGACCCGCCATATTGTTTTTGCTGGGGAAACCCAAGGTTTGAAACTTACAAACATAATAATAATAATAATAACATAACAGTTGTTCCACAATTTTTTTTTTCACTTGGCAATATGTGCTTTGGTCCTTGACCCGCCATATTGTCTTTGCTGTGGAAACCCATGGTTTGAATCTTTTATGGTATAATAATAATAATAATAATTTACTTTCTTTGATACATTGTTAAAGTCCTATTAGGATCTCCACAAAGAGATCCTGTCAACAGGTGCTTGGATTATGTTATACAAAATTATATAATTACATAAATTAACAGCATATAAAAAATACAAATATAAATCACACAGGAATATAACAGATTTAAAGCCATTGTTTTATTTATTTTACGAAAGAAAAACTAAATTAAAAATAAATAAATAAATAAATTTATTAATAATAAATTTTGAAATTAAAATTAAAATATTAATCGAAGTAATAATTAAGTTAAAAAAGAAGAAGAGAAAAATAATAGTAGATAATAAGTAATTCAATCAAGTAAAGATTTCCCAAAAAAAAATTACTGAAGATTTCCAAAGCTATAGAATTCTTTTCTATTTTTTTTTAAATAAAAGTGATATCACATAATACAATACCACTTGATTAAAATCTATCATAAATATTTTTGTGTTTATTTGTTAGTTTCGTGGTGGTGCTTTCCACGTTTGATGCAGTGAAGGAAGCTTTCATAGATCAAGCTAATGTATTTTCAGGAAGACCTCAGAATTACAACCTTTTTAATTGTTTTAGTGATTTCAAAAGTAAGACTATTAATCTATATTATTAAATTTTTTATTACTGTGTCTGTTTGTCCTGCGTAATTGTTAATCATTAGTTTTTCTTGCTGAGAAAGTCAGATTATTTTCTTTTTTTTTTTTTTTCGCCTTGCATGGGATTCGAATCGAGGACCTTCGTCCTCGCAGTCAGGCACGCTAACCATTGGACTACTGCTGGTCCCCCAATATCCAACTACTTTCATTCTATTTATTCACGCGCTATCAAATGATGAGTATTTAAAAAAAAACAGGAATTAAATATTACTTTTTACCATAACTGCTTGGAATCGATTATTCTTGGAATATCTCATATCAATACTTACCAGGGGGAGACAGAGGGTAGCCTAGTTAATATGAATATTAAGTAAGTTTAATTTCCTTTTTATTTGACATCAAAACCTTTTACTTTTAGTAATGCTTCTTCCGTATTTTTTGTAGTGTAAGGAAAGCAGCACTTATACATCGAAGAGCCATTACATTATGACCACCGCCAGCCTAGATAAATGAGTCCGCGTTTAGAACCCACAATCATGGGTACAGAGCAGTTTATATACAATCGCAGAACTGGCTTTCTATTAGTAGGATTTTCTGTATCAGAATGGGAAAAGCTGCCGATTTATCAGAGTTTGATAAAGAGCAAATTGTGATGCAAGACGCCTGGGAACGACTATCTCTGAAATGGCGCGGTTTGTGAGCTGCTGAAAATGCTGATATTAGGACAGATGGAGAGAAAGACTGAGAAAGGATGGTGTGAGAATGCTGGGAGAACCCAGTGATAACCTGCCCAGCGCGGATCGTCCACCATCACGAAAACCCACATGAAAACCGATCTTGGGACTCAGAGGTGAGAGTCCAGTTTCTTAGCGACAACGCGAAACGCGCAGCCTATTACAGCCATAAGTTGTAAAATAAGCAAGTTTGGACTTTGAGTTTTTATCGAAATATATTTAACGCAACCAAAGGGAGATAAAGAGAGAAAAAAATCAAACATAATTAACTGTAACTTTCCAACGAAAGCAAGCGAATAACAAACAAACCGGACTCTGTTTGCCACTTCATCTCTTATTCCGCTTGTCCAGCTTCGGCTTGCTATTGCAGATAATTCATGATTTTTTATAGCTTATTTTCCTAGCGAAAGGGTCACAAAATCAATCGGTGCCTGTGGTTGTGTCCGTTCTCCTCCCCATGAATTTTTGAAGCCTGGATGGGTTTTCCTAGAAGTTTTACATTTCAAATCCAAGTTGTTTCTTCTCAACAAATTAGCACGTCTCGTGCAACAAAAACTGCATATTAACAGAACAATGGAGTTTGTCTTAAATGATATAAATCCGTTTAGCTAACCCGTTATATTGTGCAGGATGTGATGCAATTAAAAGTAATCGGTTTTACACGTGTAAATCGTAAGGTTTTAATTATTTTTTTGAAAAGATAGAAATTTTCTTTTATTTCAACATACATTGTAATTTGAAATAAAAAAGGGCTTTCCGTTTTGACGTTTCAACAAAAAAAAAAAAAAAAAAAACTATGCAGAAACTGAAACATGGTAAAAGGAAATAATTAGCTTGCACATTTGATTAACACCATGGGTTGCAGTCAAGGAATCCGGGACAGCTGTTTCGTCCTTATTAGGATTCATCAGTCAGACTTATCCATAATGGCGTGAAAGGCTATTAGGTTTAGTTGGGAGTAGGACCCCACATAATCAAACAACAGCAAGTACAGTATCCTATGCTTTGTAATTTTTTTTTAAAATTAGAAAAAGAAGACAATACGATGGAGTTTAACCTTCAAATATTTAAGCATGAAAGAAATGGGCAATATCTTTCTTTTTCTTTTTTTATAGTAATAACATTTTAAAGAGAGTAGTTGAAAACGTTATTTTGATTTTTCCAAGCCTTATATGTGTTTTGTTTTGTTTTTCCATTCCAGTGATTTATAAATCTACTATAGGCTTACTCCCCTTCCCTGATACTCTGAAATTTAAGAATAAATTCTTCAAATAACTTGAAACCTATTTTTTAATTTTTCATTGTTGTTGTTTTCTGGTTGATTACCACTGCCGGGAGAGAAAATGATATCCATAACTTTTTGCACAGCTGAAGCATATCATCAAACGTATATCCGGCTGATGATTCCTGATAAGGGTGAAACAGCCGTACCCGATTCCCATCGATTATATAGTAGAGAGTTTCTTTTTTGTTCAACTTGAACCTATTTTTCTTTAATTTTACGGTATTTTTTTGTTGTTTGAACTACAGTAACTGCGTTTCTGTTTACTATGTGTGCTCCCACTTTTCCTGTTATTGTTATCCAATTCTATATGTCCTTCCACTTTTCCTGTTATTGTTATCCAATTCTAATTTCCGCTGAATTCGTTTCATTTAATTATTTCTGTATTGTGCAATTAGATGCATTGTTATTTTATTATTCATCGTATGACGTATTTATTTAAGCTTTCAGTCTCAAATTTATTGAGAAGTTCCTCAAAATACTTGCACTCTAGTTTCCTTAATCTTTACGTTTGATTTTTTTTTAATTTCTAATTAATTCCTAAGATATTAATTACTTTCTAATTAATTCCTAAGGTATCGATCCTGTTGATGGGATTGCTTTAGTTCAATCCTAACAGGACGAAAAAGAATTGTATGAAAGTAAATAAAAAAAAAAAAAAAAAATTATAGTTGTAGAAATAAGAAAAACGAACACAAATTATTTTCAAATTATACAAACAGTAAGAACTTGTATTTTAAGAAAAAACTATTCTTGATTGGACAAGTGGCTCCTTATAAACATAAGCCAACGAAATAAAAGCAAAACAAATTGTGGAAAGTAAAGCTAAGGGCAACTACATTTCAGTTCATGAAAGATAAGCTTTTGATGAAGTAATATCCTTATAGATTGATATTTCCAGGACGTAACAGCGCCATCTATTCCTAAAATCCGTAACTGAATCTTAAACATTATGAAAATATTCTGTATTTTCTACATTTACGAATATATAATAATATTTAAAATTGATGTAATTAAACGCGTTTCACATTATTCCCCTTTCTTGGCTATGCAAAGTTTGTCCTTTCTTGGTCACGCTGATGCGATCACAAAAAACGACGCCATCTTGGACTGACTGCCCGGAATTCAAGTATGACGTCATGACTGGTGACGTTTGTACCAGACAAAATCGATCGCTACATAACAACCATATATAGCAAACTCTTTTTTATGAAAAATACTAGAAATGCTTACAACAAAAAACATTTGACAAAAAAAAAATAAATCCGTACACAAAAACCTTGTACAGGGTAAAAGGAAAGGGATAAGGATGGCTTTTGTGTCAAGTCGAGACCCTGGGACAGCTGTTTCGAACTTATTAGGCCAGCAATTTAGCAAGCAAATGTTAGTTTATTAAGAATTCTTTTTTTCGTTTTGACCCATTAGAGGCTTTTTTTTATGCTTTATTGTTTTTTGTGGTCAAATGCCTATTGTGGTAACCGTTTAACTCCTCAAGAATTTGATTTTATCTTAATTTGTTGTTATTTTTAATTTCTTGACTTTTCTTTGTGAGAGGTCACTTCTCCGATTAAAAATACATTCCTTTTCCCCTCGAATGTCTTGCGAGTTCTTTGCATTTTGGATAGCCCTGATTATAGAGAGTCTTATAAGCTCGAAACAGCTGGGCTGGACTCAAAAGGTTTACTTATGTCATTTTGTTATGAAATAAATAAGAATAAATAAATCGAAATATGATAATTTTTGGCATCTTCACAGACATCATTTCTTGTCAAGAATTCTCACTTCAGAATTTGCAAATAGAAAAATTAGATCGTCCCTTAAATGTTAAAGCCATGTTTTAAGAAGATTCATCTAGCTACTTAAAAAGTTATTACGAGAACATCTTTATTCAGAGTGATTTATTTTGTTAATCTTACAATTCTGGGGCAGCTGACTACTAAGTTATTAATGTTGCCCATGATTCTATAAGGAAAAAAATATGTTTTTAATGGCATAAGTAAATGTAGAGCCGACCTGGCACCCATTTAATTACAATTTCAATTCTATCACTTTGTTTCCAAATCTTATTTGGCAATAAAATTGTGTATAACCGTTATATCAATGAGTATAGGTGAGTCGAAAGAGAAATTTAAAACAGCATATTTTTTTAAAAGCACATCTTGAGTGTGTACTTAATGATGATATAAATTCCGTTACATCTTGAGTACATAGGAAATGTACTCATTTAATAAATATCGAAATCAAGCTTATCGAAACAAAAGCTTATGTCTGTCACAGCATTGTTGACTGCCATTCAAGCACAGTCTTGTGATCAAGCATCGGCCTGCGTTGAGGCTGACACATTAGGAAGTAGGTTCGAACACCCCATAGGATTCATCTTAATTCATTACAGTTGGTCATTACTTATAGTGACCATTGATTTGTGACATAAAAAATGTGACTCCAGATACATTGTTTCCTGGAATTTCATTTTTAATTGGAATTTTCATTGTAATTTTATTGTACCCATTAGTTTTATATAACGTTTTATAATATTTACATACATAGATTGCCAAGCATGATCGATGTTTTCATTGTATGGTTACAGCCGGTAAAAAGCACATGTATTCGTGTACATACAGTTTCAAATTTTTTCCGATAGGCGGCAGTATTGATTGTCACGTAATTTCATGAAAATTGAACTCTAGGAATTTTCCATGGAGCATGCTGGGAGTTTTATTATTGTATTTAATTCGTTTATTGAATGTAGCCTTCAACTTGAAGATGGGTACTCAACATATGTACTTGAAACTATAGTCGTTATTTAATAAATTATGTTATTCAGTTTATAAGCAGGTGCTTCGGCTTAATTTTTGGTTGGTGTGCTGATCTTACATTTTGAAACAATCTTGAAATTATAAGCTACAGATAAATTTATATAAGGTTTTCATTACAGTTTATTTTCTCTCAATGCAGGCGTTGTTGTTACAGATGGATATGTTTGGAAAGAACAAAGAAAGTTTATCAAGAGTTCTCTCAAAGACTTCGGGCTGGGAAAACACAGCATGGAAATCAAAGTACAGGAAGAAGTGCAAGTTAGTTGACTAATTTTGCTTGTGGAAAATTAAATTTAATATTAATATTTTAAGATATGCAAATTACCAACTCAGTACGTAAAATCTATTGCTAATCGTAAAGAATTTGAATTCTATATTTTCGTAATTGTGAGGAAGTTGAAAGTATTATTTCATAACATCAGAATCTCTGACTTTCATGTAGTATTGGTTTAAAGGTGAACATACTTTTTCATATTCCTACAAAAGAAATTTGAAACAAGAAGTAATATTTGTTTTTTGTGAATGACTTGATTAGGAGTGATTTCTTACTAATTTCTTTTGGTCAACTCCCATTAACTACATAGAGATCACCAAAGTTTTACCGTATTATGAATGATATAAAAATTCACTAAGAACAAAGAATAACTACTATTTTGAAGCATTTACTATTTCATAAATATGTATTTTTTATGCAAATTTTTATTGAAGATTTTTTTTTCCTGATAATCACAGTAATGAGACTGAGGGAAATAAGGCTTCACTATTATGGAATGAATATCTACCATCGTTAATACTGTATATAGCAATCTTTAATCTTATCTCTCTTTTACTAATCATTATTTCAATATTTTTTTTCGAATTATCCATTAATATTGATTATTTTGAAATACCTAGTAACAATACTACAGCATGTATTGGGTGAGTGCAAAAGTTCTACCCGTTTTTTTTACCCATAAAGAAGAGCAAATAAACGCAAAATGAACAGTAGCTATTATTGTGCATAATCCCCATTGCTATCTAGGACCTCTTGCCATCTTTCTGGTAGGAAATAAATCCCATGGCGGTAAAATTCCGGCGGTTTCGAATCAAAAAGTCTTGGATGGCAGTTTTGACAGCATCGTGATCATCAAAGATTTTCTGACTGAAGGAATTGTTCAACGCAGGAAATAGGTGACAGTCAGTTGGTGCCATATTCGGAGAATAGGGAGGGTGGGGTAAAACGTCCCAACCAAAACCTAGTAACTTTTGGCAGTGATGACAGCAGCATGTGGCCTGGCGTTAGCGTGATGAAGGATAACACCGCGACGATTGATGAGACCTGTCCGCTTTGCTACCAAATTTGAATGCAGCCTGTCTAACTGTAGACAGTAGAAGGCAGCATTGATGGTTTCGTTGAGTGGCAGGACTTCCCAGTGAATTATTTCCTGCACATCCCACCACACTCTCAATAACATCTTCTTGGGATGCAGGCGGATAGAAGGGCCACACACAGTCCTACGACGCTTTACGTTACGGTACATAACCCACTTCTCATCTACTGTCACAAATCGTGTCAAGAATGGGCCATTTTTGTACCGGGAAAGCAAGGAAACACAGATGGCGATTCGGTCATCCCGTTGCTTAGCTGTCAGATTATGTGGAACCCAACGATCCAACTTTCTGGTAAAACCCAACTTAACCAGCCGTCTCTCGACCGTTGTCCGGTTTACGTTGAAGGTCTCCGCTAATTCTTGCACGGTTGGGTTCGGGCTGTTCCTTATGGCTTGGTCAATATCGTCCTCTCCAACGTGTGATGGCCGTCCACTCCTAGCCTGAACTTGCAGCATCTGTCTCCTTCCCTAAATTTACGAAACCATCGACGACATGTGCTTTCATCTATTGCATCCTTCCCATAAACTTGACAAACATTACGACATGCTGCGGCTGCCATACTCTTTTTATCGAACTCGTATAACAAACAATGTCTTATATGCTGCTTCTCGCTTTCCATGTTACACCCTCTGATATTTTTTTGAGATGATTAACTTTGTGTGACATAGTGCATTTATATGTGAGGCATCCACACGTTTTATTGGCAGACGATTTGCGTCATTACAATGTGATGTGTGAGGGCAATTCCATTGCAGATTTTCTTATCAAAAAACGGGTAGAACTGTTGCACTCAACCAATAATTTGACACTTAGTGATAACCCCACAAGGCAAGTTTTAAGATCACAACTATCAGAATGTAATTAACTAGCTTTTTGAGTATTTAATTATTAAAATTATTAAAGGAAGTGAATTCTTTTTAGGTTGTGCTGGCTATTCTACACGGAGGAAAGCAAAAAACAGAAGAATTGAGAGCCCTTTTCAACTACATGGCCACAAATATTATTTGTTTTTTGTGTTTTGGAAAAAGATATGAATATAGCGACGAAAAACTCCATTTTCTGATGAGACTCATGAATAAAGTCTTGGGAGATGTAGCCAATGTGGGTCTTCTAGATTTGTTTCCAATTTGTAGGTGAGTATACTTAAAAGATTAAAATTATTAATAACTTACTAATAACTGCACTTTTTAATATCGCTAATGTAAAAGGAATTCATTTTAAACTGATTAAGAAAAAAAAGGATTAGCTGTAAGAAAAGAGATCAACAAATTAAACTAAAGAAAGATACTTTTCTAGAGTTGCTCTCAGAAGTGTCGAATTTGTTCTCCTGATTATTTATAACGTTAGTAATATATTAGATACCGTTTTCTCTATGAACAGATTCTGATACAAATCTTGCTGAAACCTGATTCCAGAATGAAATTTCGAACGGTTAGCAACGAGGGTGTTAAGTTGTCTATTTAGAAATAAATATTTCACTTCCTAAATATAGCTCTTTAGACATTATATCTGTTATCGCACTGATGATGGTTCTCCTGGATTACTCCTATGCATGAGATATCGATAATCGTCATACATTCAGAAATATTCGATCCATATTTGAAACATTAATTAATCTGTTCTATATGCATTGTAATGTGATATAGCACTACGTCATCTGCTTCACATACTGATCATTTATATAAAAATAAGAAGAAATATGTAAGTTGTAATACTGATCACTGTTTACTCGCAGACCAAAGTAATTTCGAGTTTTCAAAACAGAATTTTTTTAAAACAATAGACAAATTCTAGCAATATTTACCATTCTTCTAAGAATAGAGAAAGTGGCTGAAAGATAAGTAAGCCAGACCAGATAGCCTCCTAGCTAGCTGTTCTATGTATTCCAGCATACTGATCGACAAAAGAATTAATGATAGCAGCAAGGAACATTTTCCAATGTAGTTCTCTAAATACAGTACAATAATTCGGATTACTTAGATCAACATTCAGGCAAAACTTGATAAGGGCTTTTGCTCCTCTCTAAAAATTGTTTTATTATCGCAGTATAACGTTTTTAATCTCGCAGTATAACGTTTCTCCCTCAGGTAACGTTAGTAGTTGTTGAGCTATCATAAAGATAGTTTAGGTTATTTTAACAAAATCTCTACTATAGCAGGTGAAAATTCATTTATAAGCCGGAATTAGGTTGTATCAAAGATTATCTACTTAAAAAAGAAAAGTCCTGATTAACTCACTCACTAACTGACTCATAAACGCCCAGCCCAAACACTAGGATCTAGAAAGCTGAAATGTTGGACAGATGTTCCCTTTATGATGTAGACAAGGAATAATTCCAGAATTTTCAAAATTCCGACGGGATAGGGATTAAGGAGGATTTATATTTTCCCTTTAAAGTTTCCTTATGGATATATAGGTGTGTAGCACCAACCCGGAATGCATCTGAGTTATCCGGAGAAGACCATAACGGGCTGGGAACTAGTACATTTTCCGATCTCGATATTAATTCTTATAAAAAAGTTTTTTTTTTGCTATGTATGCAAGGGTTCCGGAGCCAAGCGACCTTTCCCGGCTAGTTTAATATATTTCTGAAAAGCATTTCATAATTTTATTGTAATCTTCAGATTAGTTATTCCATTTATTAACAATTTCCTTAGATCGTCTCGTTTTGCGATAATGCACTTTAGGACCCTTATAGAGTCGGGCGGAGCAGTCCCAAGTTATGGTGCATCATTTTAGGACCATCATTATTGTTATAACTCAATTTATCGTATTTATTTTGAAATGTAAAGAAATAATTTCGTTCTTGCTTTCTGTACAACATTTCTAAGAATTCATAATTTTTGTTTTTCTACTTGGATATCTCTAATTTTCACAGGTATTTGCCCAGGAGTAGATAAAGTTGAAAACCTTGCTTCCGAAATGAATGCATTTGTCGACGATATTATTGATGATCACAAAAAGAATTTCATAGTCAACGATCCTCGTGATGTCATTGATAAATATTTAGAGAAACAGCTTCAATTAGGCCTTACGGATAAAGACAATGATCCAGTTTATTCCAGTTCAGTATTTATTAATTATTATGATCTAATTGCAGCCGTTAAAAGTATCTTCATATTACATTTTAAACGATAATCTAAATATGGTTTAACATAAATTATTGCGTAAAAACTCACTTATAATATACGATGGTCATAACCAAAGTTATTTCTATTCAAAACTTCAATAAGCGAAAGGTTATTAAAATAGACTATTCCAGGCATGAGAAGATTCCAAATAAAAATAAATTGCTAACTGCCCATAGGGTGAAACACGGCACTGTACAAAAAGGAAATGTATGATAAAGTATCAATAAATGAATAGGTAAGATAAATCTAGAATGAAATTTCAATTTTGTTTTGTTTGCTCTTTTCAAAACTATACAAAAATTGAACTCTAGGGTTACAGGAAATGCTGCAAACTCTCTTGCAGTCGCTGATTATTTTCGATCTGATCTTCAGAATCAGAACAGAAATTGTATTCGATACTTATTGTGTTCTATTACAGAATGCAATATTTTGGGAATAATGTTCTGCACATGTTGTACTATGTTGATCATTTATACAGTTAGGTTAAGGACATTTTTTCGATATTTGGCCGTAAGATATCTTTACGGCCAAGACTCATAGAGTGTAAGACTCATAGAGTTACGGCCAAGACTCATAGAGGCGTGCGTGTTGGCCATGTAATGGAAAAGAATCGACTAAGATTCTTTTCTTCAGTAAAAATGAGGTCATATTCTACTCGTCTTGCAAGATGAAGAGGATTCCTATTGTCGATAAAAATTGCCTCATCCAATATCCTCTTTGCTGCAGTTGAGGAATGAGGAAACTGCGCAAAATATCTTTATGCATATATTTATGCTGTAACAGAATAGGTGGATATTCCTGATTGATGCAGTTGCTAGAAAAAGAATAGTAGTAGGAGAAAATTGCAAGTGATATCAGGCCAAGCCATTGAGTTTAAAAGAGTGCAACAACAACATGTGATGCTTTTGAAGCCCCTATTCCGTAGTCTGAGATTTCACAGTCCCCCTAAGCTATAAAAATTGGTCGTATCTGCCCATAGAATGTTCTTTGGACAAGTATTGTTCCACTTTGTATTCCACTTCCATTCTGGCCAAAAATGTTTTAACCAATGATAATCATTTTTCTGGATTATCAGCTGCCACTTGCGGCTAAAACTGTATAGATAACTGATAACTGTATATGTAGTGGATTAGTTATCGGAGAAGTTTCCGCATAGTTGAAGAAAGGTTCCAACAGAATTCTCGATGAATCAGTCGACTATAACTTCTGCTGCGACCTCAGTTGACATGTGCTTCTTTCCTCTTCCAGGCTTCATTGAGAAGGATCCAGATGATTTCCTCAAATTTATTAATCTTCCTTCAACTGTCGCAACTGATAATGAAACTTTACGTAAACTCTTGCAGAGTCGAAATTTACGCAAGTGACTGATGCATTGCATCTATTAGGAACTTCATAATTAAGCACGTTCAGGCAGTGTGAAACGAATGGTTTTCCTCTGCACCTGGGAAAATGCAAATTTTTTACTCTTCTACTGCTGCACTTTGTTATTTGTAAAATACAATATCAAGCCAATTCAGTTTCTGTCTCAGTTTTTCAACTTAAAAAAAAAAACTTAAAAACTTGAAATTTCATCTTAGCTTTGTCTTAGTTATTGATTTAGTTGATTTTTTTTTGTCTTCGAATTTTCTCTATACAGCGCCATATTTAATTCTATTGACTCTGCCTATGCTTGGACTCATCCATTTTCTAATATTGTTGGCATTCGTCCTATTATACGGAGCTACAGAGGGCACTGAATATCGATACTTTATTGATGGCCACCCTGTATATGCCTTAAAAAAGACATTTTTTTTAACTTTGTTGTACCGTACGTAAAAAATTTGTGATTCTGAAACTCGGATATCACCAAAAGGTGAATGAATTTTGAGTCCATCAATTAATTTATTCGTTTACATCTATTCTTAAATCTGTTTAATATGCATAGCAGTTGTCTAGATCACTTTCAGAAAAAAAAATGAAATACAATAAATTTTCTTTTCTTTAATATTCAAATTTAAAGTAAATTACTTTTATTTCATAGATAAAGTCTGCAAACTAAATGATTTCATTGTTCTGAAGTTTGACAATGACTATCATGTTTCCCATTACTTATAAAAAAATCTTAAAAGGATTATTATATGTGTGAAAATAATTTAAAAATAACAACACACAGACAAGCGCATTTAATTTTTTTTTTCAATTATACTTTAAAATTCTTTCAGTTCTTGAAGTGTGGTTTTCCGCAAAGGAACCTGAAAGGCTCTGGAATTTTAAGTATATTTTTAAATCCTGAATCTAAATTCCTGAACTTTAAATGTTCTTGTCTGTGTAATATTTTTAATATAAAAAAAAAATCTCTGAAATCAACTAATAAGCAAAAACAAACCTTCAACTTATCAACTTATCTACAGGGTGTTTCAGCGGTATGTCCCAATTTTAAATAGGTCAAACATTCGACTTACTAACTAAACACTAACATAACTAAGTGTAAATGAGAAATTAATAATTGGAGAATGACTTACCATCGCATAAAGTGCTGAAAGTGTCCCCCCTCTTTTTCAAGACACGTTTCACCATATTTTGACGCCTCAACATGCCTGTGTCAATATCGTTCATTGACCGATTTTCTTTATAGGGAATGTGAACACTGATGTCTACAAGGACGTTTGCATGACATTCTTGGAGCAACTTGACGACATCGAGCTTACGTAGGGGTACTTCCAGCAAAATGAGACACCTCGATTGACTCCATGGCGCTCAGACTTGATATCAGTGGATTAATTCTTGTGGGGCTATCTTCAGGAGAAAGAGTCTATTAAAATAGACCATGAACAATTTAGGATCACCGGGAAAACATCAATACTAAAATAAAGAATATCACTGTTGACACAGACATGGTGAGATGTGTATATGAAAACATTTACAAGTAGTTATGTTACTGTTTAGTTAACAAGTCGAACGATTGGTTTATTTAAAATGTGGGACTTCCCACTGAAATATCTAGTACAATGTCTTCAAAGATACTGACTTGCCAAGTGCACAATGTTGTACTGTTTAATAACTAACTGATTCCTCCTCTACGTTTATTACCAAAGCCAGCAACCAGTAATTTCTTCTGTTCTTCCTAGAAGTATAAAAAATTTCAAATCTTTCAGTTTGTTAGGAATAATCTGTTTCTAGATATTTCAGATGGAATAGCTTTTTGAGCTTTGGAACTTTCCCAGACGCTTCGGAGGTATAAGAATCAAGAAGATATTCTTAATTTACCATAAAGATATTCAGTAGCAAACAAAAAAGCCAAAACATTTATTTTATCTTTATACTATTATTATATTATATAAAAGCCTTATTCTGTCTGTCATTGTACTAAGACTTTACGTTTTTCCAATTTTGTGACCAAACTATAAGTGATAGATTGGTCATGTAAAAGGATAAAATGTAAAGCTTTTTAAGACAAACATAATGCCACAAAAATCTTTCGAAAAAGTTTTTGGTTTCCAAGATGGCGTCTTTTAAAGGGTCAAATTTTGACTTTTTCTCAATTTAAACGAAAAGTGTAAAAGTTAGAAGAGAAAAGTGTATTGAGAAAATGTTGGTATTTGAAAGTTCTATCGAACGATATATCAGGCATTAACAAATGTTTCTGCGTTTGAAAGATACATGCAAAAATGAAGTATTTTTGCGGCCAACGTGTCAGTGCCAACGCTCAATATACCTGAGTTAAGCGGAGAAGCCCACAACGAGCAGGGAAGTCGTGTATTCTCCGATCTCCATATTAATTTGCTAAATAAATAAAGGTTATATACTTTAAAATTCTTTAATACTTCTCCTTCTTACATTGCAATATTTCGAAAGGCCTCATCGGCCTTTCTTCCACAAGCATTACATCTTAAATTGGGAAAGAAAAAATTATCTCCTTCTCTTCCCAAAACTAAAAATAAATAAAATGAATAACATTTTGGAATCCTAACCAAATAAAACGTGAACTACTTCACCATGCGTGAATCATTATCACAAACAATAATCATAAATAATGTCCAAATTACTGACTAAAAATGTCCTTTTTCATTGTTCTTTAACTTTAAAAGAAAGTTTTATTTGTTTAGGATTCCAAATCTCTTGATTGTATGTTATTCATTTTATTTATTTTTAGTTTTGGGAAGAGAAGTAGATGATTTTTTTCTTTCCCAATTTAAAAGGTTTCATTTTTTAATGCAATACCCGTCTAGTTTGTATATATTGACTTTTAAGCTTTTAATAATGAACAGGTGTTACAATACTACTGTGAGGAATTAATTTCCGATTTTCTTTCAGGGAGCTACATGCGTGCGGATTTATGTGTGCTGTTTTTTGCTGGAACCGAGACAACTGCCACATTATTGCACTGGGCAATAAAACTGATGACCATGTATCCTGAGATACAAAGACGAGTACAAGAAGAAATAGACAGAGTTATTGGACGATCACATCCACCTTCAATGGAAGATAAAGTGAATTTGAATTATATCGAAGCTACAATACTTGAAATACACAGATTCAGTAGTCTTGGGCCATTGGGCATCGTACACAGTAACGTTGGTATGTATGGATCAGATTTTTTTTTCAAATCTTTTTAGTTTAAAATAAAAACTTATAATCAAATATTGAAAGAATGGCAAGGTCAGATTAACTAAAAACAAAAGAAAAAGAAATAAAAATAGAAAGAAAAAATTAGAGATTATAGCACTGTTTATTGTAAATGGAGATTTCACAAGTATTTCAAACTATTATTTTGCCTCTATTTTTATAATAATAAATATTTTTTATTTATGTCGTGTTCATTTATAAATGAGCTCATTAATTTGTTTTTTTATACTTTACTTTTTTATATATCCAGTTATCTTACTCTGGATTATTTTCTAAATGGAAATTATTTAGAAGTTTCCTTGGATTAACAAACATTTAAACAAAAATTCGTGATTTGTAATCAGATTTTTTAATATTTTGCTTCTGTCGTATCTTTTGTTTGAGATATGTTTACTATTTAAATTCAAAATCACAGATTGATTGAAAAAATTCATCTATTATCGGTCAAAATCATCTCAAAAGTTTTCCTTTCGAAAATTGTCTTAAAGAGATTCTTAGCATTATTAATTATGGGAAGCCACAATACCATAACGAAATTCTTATATCGTATATACACTGTTGGACAATTGCGAAAGACGGATGACACTATCACCTCTAGCAACCTCAGAATGGAACGAACCCACATGTTGACCACAAGTTGGAATAAGAGAAGGATACACTAAGAAGAGGAGGGCGGATGCAAATTTTGCATTGCCAAATTTGCAATCACCTCTGTGCGTCACCTGACAGCGCTGATAAAAGAATTGAAGCATTGAATGCGTACGGACAGTTGTTGTTCGAAGGGAAAGTTTTACTGGAGAATGTTAATTGACGAACTTGAAATTTTCGGCATGTCTTCCCGATATCACTTAGAAGATTTTACGCGTCGCCATATTATTGGAAAGATCGAAGAAGGGCGACAAATAACAGATGTTGCCAGGGAGTTCGGCATCGCCCACAGCGCTGTTTCACGGCTGTGGAAAGCATTTACTACAACTGGAATGTGTAGCAGACGACACGGTGAGGTCGTGTTGGAAGTACGACGCCTGCAGAAGGCAGGTACATTGCCCTAACGGCAAAACGGAACTGGCGCACCACTGCTGTGGCAAATGACAAATGAGTGGCAAAGGCAGCAAGTGGCAAATGAGTTTATTGCTGACACAGGAAAGCGGATCTCCCGAAAACTGTAGCTAGACGTTTGGGACAGGGAGGACTATACGCCAGCAGACCTGTTGTGTGTGTCCCATTGTCGAGACTGCACCGTACTGCCCGTTTGCAATGGTGTCGTGAGCATCGCAATTGGACCGAAGACGAATGGGCTTCCGTACTATTCTCAGATGAGAGTAGGTTCAGTCTGTTATGGGATTGGAGATTCCAACTGGTCTGGCGTGAGAGTGCGTCCAGAAAATATCGTCCAGAAAATATCCAGGAAAGGACCGATATCCGACTTTCAGTATCGTGTTAGGGGCCAGCATCATGATCAATGACCGCACGCACCTACACCTGGTAGCAACCGGCCAACGATACATTCTACTGCCTCATTTTCGTCTTTCCCGAGTTGCTGTCGGTGATACATTTTTGTTCATGGACGACAACGCACCATGTCATCGAACACTCGTGGTTCAGGATTCTCTAGATAGCGAGGGTATTCAACGCCTCGTACGGCCAGCACTTCTCCAGATCTAAACCCCAATATGTTGGATGCTTTGGGGAGGCGCCTTGCTGTCGACAATATCCTCCAACAATCCGTGCACCTGACAGAGCAGTGGGATAACTTGCCTCAACATCTGCTGGATAATGTTGTGCACCTTGGAATGTTGCATCGCCCTCCACGGTGGACATATCCCGTATTGACACCGTTGCCGTTCATATGCATTTTTCCATTTCTCCGTACACAGCATCAAAGGAACACTTTTGTCCTTTCAGATGTTTCACAACCATCTGTATTTTCCAAAACAATATATGATCTTTATTCTACTGTCCGAACAGTGTGGCAACAATCTCGTATCCTACTAGGCCTCCATCCCATGTAATGAAATGATATATCGCAATTTGTGATCCGTCCTGAGCATTTGTCCACCAGTGTATATCATATATAGATTCATATATATATGGGTGGCGGAAATGTTTCCACCCATTTATCCAGTAATTACTACAACTTATACTTTCTAAGGCGTTATTCTCCATAGTGATTTACAACTACTTTGTATATTTAAATTGTCTTCTTTCCGCAATCACACATAGTTGAAGGCGATTAGGAACGCTGAGATAAAAGACTTGGCAAAGTTGCCGGTCTGTTTCAATGTCATGAAAGGCTTGTTCAATGGATACTGTAAGATCGTCCAATGTTCTTGCTTTCGTGGTGTACATTTTGCCTTTGACTAGGCCCCAAAAAAAGAAATCCACAGGAGTGAGGTCTTGAGACCTGGAAGCATTTCAATGTTTCCTCTCCTTTCGATGACTTTCCCATGAAAAACTTTCTCAAATTGGTTCCGCGCAGAGTTTGCATATTGCGGTGGAGCCCATCAAGTTTGTTAGTACAAGGAGTCAGAATTATTGTAATGAATCTGTACTCTTGGAACTACATATGTTATTGCATTTCCAAATTTTTCTGACCATCCACAGTGCCGTCAAAAACCATGATCCGAGGTAAGAGATTCCACCCCAAACTGTAAATCCTGGCTGGTTGATTTGCCATTCTAGTGAAATGTTACGTGTTTCAATATACAATTACCTACAGTTGTAAGCAATTTAAAGGTTGCTTCATCACTTAGGATAAGTGTAGGCCTCCTTCATTTGCCTCATTGAACTTAATATCACAAAACTGTAAACTGCGATCAGGATCTTCTAAATTATGAAACAGGCGAGGAATATAGAGCTTCATTTTGGAATTTGTGAAGATTCTCTGAACCGATCTTCATGAAATGCCTTGTTCTGCAGCCATGTCTGCATGTGGAATAATTGCACTACTGTATGCAAGACTAAAGGCTCGTCTTCACTGGTAAATGTAATAGGTCTACCTGATCTTGCGCCTACCTGATCCATGACAGATCCCTGTTTTTCGAAACGTATGCAAAAACCGCTGTACGAGTTGGTGGCGAAGAAATAAAATGATCATTCCATTGTTTCAGAATTAAATTATAACTTCATTTATAATATATTTTTGAGGGAAATATCTATTCTTCGTTACAATAAAACAGTAGATTCCACTGACTAGCATCGACTTTTGCGAAAGACATAGAAATTGGGGTTCAACGGACTCTTGCAGTTGACGTTGAACTTAGTGTTCCACATCAATTTAAAACATTTCGAATGCGAACAAGTGTAGATGATGCAGTTAAGAAAGAATTATAACAAGTATTAGTGTTTTTTTGCGCCTTCCTGTAAATCATTTTAAACATCCCTATAGATGAAAATATACGTAAAAATATACATCATTTAAATAATACCATACTATTTTGTTGTTTTCTTTTCAGCTGAAACAAGATTACGAGGCTTCACTATTCCAAAACGCTGTTTCATTTTGCCGAATGTATATCAAATTCATTACGATCCTAAATTGTGGAAGAATCCAAACGAATTCAATCCAATGAGATTCTTGAACAAAGAAGGAAAAGTGATCAAACCCGAATTCTTAATTCCATTTTCGTTAGGTAAGCTTTAGTTGTTTTTTTTTAATTCTAAAGAAAAGATTCATTAGGGAGAGCTTATTTCTGAAAATAGTTTAAGGTTATCTCTAATAATAATTCTGTTCAAAAAAATTAAAACACATTAGATCTTAATTTATTCCTTTGCTTGAATTATTTCATCAATACTAATAATAATTTTTAATATGTCTGAAAAACTAGAATCAAGCTTCACTTATTCAAGTGCTTTTTTTTTGTTCTTTTTTCTCCAACATTATCAATGTAAGTTCAAAATGTCTTTGAATTATTTTTTGATGTATTTAAACATATTCAAAACACATCTTATATTTTGCTATGTTAGATCACTAAGCTAATATTTGGGACAATCATCTATAAAATGAGAAACAGAAATATATTCAAAAAACACCACATATTTCAGTGCTAGGAATGTGTGTTGCTGTAATAAATTTGAAAACCAAGATGATACGTGTTAAATTAGTAATTGTTTTATAGAGTGATAGGTTCTCTTCCCTGAAGATATTCTTGAAAATGTTTGATCATGTTCCGAAAATATTTGAATTATCATGAAGGTATAGTCATAGCAATCTCCCTTGAGATTCCTTTTTTTACGACAGACCTATCAGCTTAACATTGCTTCTATTTAATTTGATTGTTGAAATTTGAATAATGCTGGACTTCGGGCGCATAGTTTTATTCCAAAATGAGTTTAATTACATTAAAAAAAACTCATTTCAGAGAAGATACCGAAATTGCTTGAAGAAAAAATGTAAATAACCAAATATGGTAATATACTACAGTGTTCAAAAGCATAAGCCTTTTTTTTTAATTCATTTTTGATTTTTTTCAATTATCATTAAAAGAGTCTTATGAAATTTTTATTGTACTTTTTCAATCAGAGATTATCAATCTTTTTTGGATTTAAGGGTTACTCTTCCTTTGAGTAACTGCTAGCGGTAATAAATGAAACAAACCAGAAAAATATGATAGGACATTAATTAGAAAAAGAGATATGGCTGAATTATTTCAAAATATTTTTTCCAAGATACATTATAATTACTAAAGACATTTGACAGTGTATTCCAGTAACCAACTTGTTCTGTTGCGAGTCGCACGATAATATTGTTCGCTAAAAAAAGTCAAGGCTGGCTACCAACCTTTGGTTAGCGATCTACTAGTATAGCACAATCGAAGTTTTGCCCATCACTGTTCTATATGTATAGGATTGTCTAATCAAATGATTCCAGCATACGTAAGCTTTTTGAAGAAATGTTAGTTTAAGTTATTTAGTAATTCACAAAGGTCATTTTTATCTCTATATTTTTCTATATCCACTATAAATAAAGAAAGTGACTAAATTTCAGCAGTTTAATATATAATTTTATTATATTACAGTCAGTGATTGGCGCATTTTTATGTAATATTGAATAACTAGTAAGTGATTCTATATAGTAATCTACGTATTAGTTTTTATTGTTTGTATGCTTTTAGGAAAACGAGCATGTTTGGGAGAATCGTTAGCTAAGATGATGCTTTTTCTTACATTCACCTCCATTTTCCAGAGTTTCTCCTTTCGTTGTAAAGAAAATCAGCCTCTTGCTTTAGATGTGGAGTCTGCAATGACGCGGAAAGTAGGTCCTTTTGATGCTATCATAGAACCTCGTTAAATATCGTCAAGATTTTAGAATCTTAAGTTTTAGAAAATCAAAATTAAGTATTAATTAGGTATAAATAATTAAGATGTTCTTTGTATTTTATTATTATGAAATGGTTTGCATTTATCCTAATGTTACATTGCGTTATAGCATAAAAGAAATTGTTAGGCTTTATTTGGAAGTAGTGGATCTTTTAGTAATATGTAATTAATAATTCTGATTATTTAGTATTGTATCAAATAACAAAAATATCATGTAATTTTTAATTTAAAATATTCATTATATCTTATAGATTGTATATGTTTATACTAATGATACTACTTATTTCTTAAGAATAGTACTTGTAAGAAAACAAAAGACTCCTGAGACAATTGAAATTGATTGGTTCACTGAAAATGCTTATAATTATTGATTTAAGTTGAATATAATTGAAATTTTTATTTTGTTTTGTTTTATTGTCAGACGCTCTTTGGGTGTAGTAAATGAATCTAGTGTTTTTAGTATGTGCTCCCCAAAACAAGAAATTTCTAATTGTAAAATTAATAAAAATAAAAAAGGCAATATTTCATTCCTCAATATATATCATCACTATTTCAAAATATTACGAATATATTCCTGGTTTTGGGAAATGACTGCTATTTCGTGACTGAAGATTTCCGCATACCAGTTATTCCTTCTCTTCGCACCTCATTACCTGAATTGATAAAGCTATCATCTACATAGTCTTTTCTACATAGTCTGGTGCTCTTCTCCTTTCTTTAGACCTGATGACGATTCTTGAAATGGCACAGAAAAGGTCTCCTATCTCTATTAGGTGAGGTGAATTCGAGACACTTCATTTTAAGAATATCACTCCCCTGTGTTGCTTTTATAGAATCGTTCAATCAACATTTACAAAACTTAGAAAGAGTTCTATTTACTTTTCAGTTATTTTATGAGTTGCTTGTAATTACAATGAGCAAGTTTGTATTAACGATATTTTACTTCTTTGTTCTTTGTTCTTAGTTTAATCCATTGTACGAATTCAGAAAAAAATTGAAAACAGAGGTTTGAATTAGGAATGCAGAACATTGTAGTTCACATATATACATATACAAATATACACATTAATATATAGTTGTATTACAATCGCATATTCGAAACGAATGTTCGAAATATCGGTTCAGTTCACTAAAATAGTGCGACCAATTAGAAGGTTAAACACGTATTTATTTTATTTTTTAGTTACTTTCCCTTATTCACAAATCTTCATGTTGCATTAAAAGAATATGGTTTTATCACAATAAGGAAATGTAAATTGTTTTTCTTGTTATTATGAAATATTTTCATCTGAATAAGCTCAGGATAACAGCATATCCATCTATATTTTCACTTTAATCCATTTCCTCTTCTTCGCTGAATTCTTAAATAAAGTAATCTTCACGTACACTCTTGAGATGTTTCAGACCATCTACTTTAAATCAATTACTTTCTCAATCATATCTTGTGATTGTTACATCACATCTGCATATTTTCATAAGAATTAAACAAATAAAACATTTCTAAAATAACCAAGATTTCACAAAAGGATCATTTCCTGAACATCTGATTTTCTAACTGTTATAATGTAAAATAAATTTTGAAAAGCATTTTTATTCTAAAAATTATGATTCAATATTGTTGTTTTATTCTGTTATTAACATTTTACTGTTAATATCTCATTATACTTTAATTTTTAAATGAGCAAAAAGCATGTAATTTGGGAAATTACTAAAATGAATTTCATATCACAACCTATTTACTGATTGATAATTACGAAATAAATAATAACTAAGAAATAAAAATGTAAAACAAATAAAAAAAGGTCAGTTTTAAAGCAATTCTAGAGATGTAACAATTACCGTGTACATCACAAGTAACTCCAAACTTAAATAAAGTTTGAGACTAAAAGTCCATAAAAATTTCAGTATGAAACTCTTTGAAATATGCGTAATTTCCAATTAATATTAAATTAATCATAAATATGCTCATTAATTGGCGAATGCATCTTTTTTTTTATCAAAACAAACAAACTTATAAATAATGATTCATAGAATCATTAAGCTACATCGTGACGATATTCCCGCGTTGTATGGCAGCAGAGCCGTTTCTACCATTAGGCAAGACTAGGCGGACGCCTAGGACGGCAAGATTTTACGGGCGGCCGAAGGATGGAAAAAAATTAATTTTATGTACATATATATCAAACAGCGAAATTATTAATAATTAAACAAGGAATTCTGGAAAGAGACGCGTGCGCTTTCTCGCGAGGGGGAGGGGGAAAAGGAGGGGCGGCATTTGAAAGGGAGCGGGCGGCATTTTTCAGTTCTCGCCTAGGGTGGCAGAACACCTAGAAACGGCTCTGTATGGCAGCGACAAAAGGAAAGTACGGATTTATCAGGACAAGGCATCGAACCATACAGCTAGAGCAACCCAGCTGAATATGGCCAATATGGCGACTGAAACCGGAAATCGAGCAATCCCATGCAGTACGATTTCTGTAAAATCCAACGATTAATCTTCAATGGACTTCTAGAAGTTCAGATTATTTAAGCGGGCTTTGGGAACACCGAAAACAGTAGAAGGGCTTTGGAAAGCTTGCAAAGAGGAGTAGAACAATACCCCTCGTCTACCTCCAACACAGCTTTCTTCAATGGAAACTGCGATGCAGAGCTATTGCTAGAATGCAGGGTCATCCCCACTGAACACACCCGGTAGAAGGAAAAAGGTTTATGCTAAGTCTATGGCTTGATCAAAATCGACCGATAAACTTGAATCAATCCTCCATAATCTATAAAACAAATTTTTTTTTTACTTTGGTAACCTATTACGTATTGTAACGTTTTGTTTAACCTTTTAATGCTTGCGTTTATCAACGTATTTATTATTCATTAGCTACACCCGGCAAGCGTTGCAATGCCACTCAAAGAAAGAAAGGACCCGGTGTCGGTCGGGCGGTGGGATACTTAGGTCCTTGTGTCGCATTCCATCCACCCAAGCGTAGTGTCCCAAGCATAGGGGAGCGGATTTTCCAATTTTTGCATTCTCTAGCAAAGATTATCGTCCATCGTGTATACTGCTAAATGATTAAAGGACCAAACACACCATATCATAAACAGGAAATACTTTATAAAACTAAGGATATTACATGTTTCGAGGGATAACCCTCATCATCAGATAATGAAAGATATATCAGGTCTTCTAACGGCCCTGAGAAATATGAAAACAAATATTGAAATATCGTAAACATTAATAATCAAGCTACATATATAACAATAGTATTAAATCACTACAATAATAAGTAGGTCATACTCTAATGCTTTCAGTATTGAAACCTCATTGTTATAACAATTATGCGTTCTGATAACTATCGATTCACATAATTTTCTCAAATAATCATCCTTTTCTTGCGCATAAACAAAGGGTTTCTTAGTCAGAAGGTTTTATGCCGCGTATCTCTTTGATGAATAGCAGTAATATAGTTTTGGTATAAAGCTAATAGAGATTTTTTTGCAATAACGTGATTTATATACGGGAAACACAAATGTCACGTGAACGAATACGATAACCAGAATAGCATGCTCTGTCATGAAGAGCTTTTTTGCCATAACGTGTAAGTGGACACGGTAAGCTAATAAACAAGATGGAAGACTAACTTCAGATCGCTGTATTTGGAGGCATTGACGATGATTTGTTTGAGGATGTAGTGTTAAACAATATCCTGAGAGAAAGAAACATTCAGGTTCGAGAAGAGGAAAATCCAAGGTTGAGTTTAAGTGTGTGCTTTGCTCCAGAGTTTTAGCAAATGCTCGACATGTTCTTTAGCAGCACGCAGAGGAAATTTTTTCCCTGTTGCTGTTACAGTTTCCTGTCGAATCTCATTCCACAAACTCTTATCGTCATATGGATTTGTCCCAATTATTTCGCACAAGAGTATGAAGTCGTCGTTCATGTTAAATCTAATTCTCTCAGGTTTATCGGAACTCATGTTTCCTACCGTGAAGCGATACGCTATTCGAGAAAAGTTAACGTATCACGTTACCGGTATTTCCTCAACGGGACAGTGACGCATGCGCAGAATACCAGTCGTGTGACTTTAGCGCTACTGCGTAGAATAGCGAGGTGGGCAAAAACTCCCTAATAATATATTGGGCAGACTAATTAATGTTAATAAAGAGAAAGTGGATAATTTGGATAAATTTTACGTTGTTTATGATATAGGTTGCAAAAATGAGATAAAGAATGAAGAAGAGCATGAAGGAACATGATAGAGCTGTAGACAAAGGAGATCTGATGAATCTTAATGCTAACGGGGGTGGGACACTTAGGTAGCCGTGTCGCCTTCCACCCACCCAAGTGTGGTGTCCCTGCACCCCATAGAAGAGCTAATATTTCACTTTTTACATTAGACTTGGGGGGCCCGAGATGGGGTCCTAAATAGAGTGTCCCGGTGTCACACTCTAAATAGAGTGTCCCGGTCCTAAATAGTGTGTCCCGGTGTCGGTAGGTCGTGGAACAATTCCCTACCTTGTGTCGTCTTCCCACCACTCAAGTGTGGAGTCCCTGCCACCCATAGGGGATGGGATTTTTCACTCTTTTCAATATATTTAGGGGCCCGAGAAGGGGCCCCAATTGTAAGGACCCGGTGTTCTACCAATTCAGAAAGCTTCGCGGACATGCTCACAAAAACTCCCCAAAGTTTCATCGCAATCTGATGAATGATATAGGAACGCCTACGGGATATATGAATTGCTTTAGTGCTCATGTCATCACCAGATGCATATTTGGCTACAGCCAAATCGGAACAACCAGACACTCTACTTTACCAAACAAAAGAAAAAAAGATAAACAGTGCAAGCAAAATGATGTAGTTGTTTCATAAAATCGGCGTGTAATGTACCGGTATCCCAGCAGAACACAAATTAAGCGATGGATCCAAAATAACGAGTAGGGGTCATGTGGCGGTCTTTGAGCCAATCACGTACTTGCCTTGTCTCCAAATGCAAGATCAAATGCTTTCCGTACTTGTTTACGTACACAAAGACCATACAGTGACCTTAGTAGTGGATATACACGGTCGTTGTGTGTTAAACACAAATATGTTCGATATGGTGTACTCCATTATCGGCAAGATTACATGCTCAACGTCACTCGAAATGCTGTGGATATGTGGTCTAACGCAGCTCTTGCAATCAACTAAGTGGGGAACATGTCCATGATAGACAATGGCTTTGAGTTGTCCAAAACATCACTGGTACTCATATCCGGCGAGCAAACTTACCAAGTTTCAGAAAAATGGACGCTGATATCTTCGGTAAATTAAGCCTAAAGCTTCATGATAACTATTCAATCCAGCACTGACACTGTTGAAGTACTTGACTCATCTGCTTGGCTAAAAGAAATGCTTATCCCTGATCATTACCAATGCAAGTAACGAAATCTGAAGGACCGAGCTATTTGGAGAAAAAAAATTAACGTTAATGAAAAAAGGAACGATGATAATTATAAAACTATAAAAAATCGGTGACCTTTGGAGAACAAAGTAAAATCTGTCGCACGACATGTTGATTTGCAATTGCGCAAATTCTGCAGTCGTGCATATTCACATTATCATGCTTCTTGTACATGGAAGTGAGCTTGTTAGTCCACAAAATGTTGTATGACCAACCGTATCCACTTAATTCTGTGCAAGAAACTGAACTGGATCACGATTAACTAATTAAAGAATATTGGAAATCTTGTAAGGGTACCAGCGCATAATTTGCGAACTTTGTGAACTGTACTTACGGGTTTGTCTAATGAGATGACCGTCCAATGCTCTGCTGCTTTTTCATCCCGAAAACTAACGCTACTTTCTCCACTGTCTACTTTACAAAGATTTTCCGTCCTTTGCAAGGCTTTATCTCTAAGGAATCTGTCTGTTCAAATTTCCGGATTGTTTTCTGTATCAAATTGTAATCATAGAACCTTTTTTTAGTTCCTTTCATGTTCTAAACTTTCTGTAATGCTCTTAAGGTACTGCTGTTATTTTGGTAGAACAGCATTACGAGAAGTGCGCCATTCTTAGGTGATCTTAGTGTCATTGGACATTCGCAACCTCAACTGCCTGCTTATGTGGTAACTTCTTTCGAATCATCTACTTTCCAGGCATTGGTACTTTGCATTATCCAGTTCAGTACTGCAGCACCATTTATCCACCTAGTGGCCACTTTCGAACATTTATTTTTTTTCTCCAAACAAAATTACATTCTCTCAGACGTCCTCATTTCAAATGTGAAGTTCTTCTGCTGATATTTACACTTATAGCCTTTCGAAATTGAACTTTAATTACGAACATTAATTATAAACTTTAATTTTTAGGAAAATTTAAGGATTTAGTATTAATAGCAGAAGTACTTTCTTTCGGGTGATCCATTGAACTTATTAATAGTTAAATATTAAAATGAAAATATATTAACAATTCGGAAAACTATACAATTGTTCTAAAAATTAAGTTCTCTATTTTTTTTAGATGAAACAAATCTGAAGGCTTCTTAATACCAAAGCGTTCCTTAGAATATTCTTTTTCAATTGGAATAAAAAAAAGAGAGTCAAGAAAGAAAGAAGCCCTATTTCTATTAGGT
>JAFIDM010072852.1:0-32891 GCA_023159025.1 Thereuonema tuberculata
GAAAATTAAGCCCTACATTACAAAAAAAATAAAAGCCGCCATTACAGTTTGTTTTTGTTTTCCTGGGGTTTTCGCTAACAATCAAATGGAAAAAATTGTATGTAATTCCATTCTCTAGAATGAAAAGAAAACAGGAAAGAGAAAAAAAGGAAAAATACATAAAAAATTATAAGTTCAATTGAAGCTTTCATCCTTAAATGTTTTAGAAATTGTTAGAAAGCTAAATTGATGAAAACCTATCTATATCATCAATTCTAACAATATATGCTATACCAGTAATTAAAATAAATCTTTGAAAGAATTGATAATTTATTTTTATTCAGTTATTTGCTTAATTTGGAAAGTGATAATAAAAACGAAAATAAATAAATAAAATAAAGTCAAAACTGCGACTAATTAACTTTGTGATGAAATTTCAAGATGGGAAAGCTGAAATCTTGCACTATTCTATTTCAGTTATTTTTTAATAACTTTTCAAACGACCGTTAATGCATTTCAACAAAAAGTAATCTCCATCTGGAGGCCCGGAAAGAAACCTCATGAGATCCGAATGAATTTATTAATTCCAATGTTTTACAGCCAACTTTCAGTTAAGTTCCCATTGTCATTACGATCTATTTCACATAAATGCTGAAAGATTGTCAGAAATCGAAAAGAACATCATAAGGAGAAGTTCTTTCAAAAATAAGAAAAACAAAACAAAAAATTAAATATTATTCTTCTTTAATTTAATTTCTTAAGTAAGAATTTAAAATAAAATATTTACTGTTATAATTAGTAACTTTATTTTTGAACTGTTAGACAGTTATTCGCGTGCGAGGCCAAAAACTGAAGTAAATCTGAGACAACTTTATCTGGTTTGATGTTACATTCTACTTTTCTGTATAAAATAGATTTCATTCATAAATTGTTCCGTGTTGCCATTTATAATTACACTTTTACGAATTATCCCAAATTCTACTGATATTAACTAAATGTAGGAACACTTCCAGTTTTTCTTCATGTAGTTTTTTTTTTTAATATTTTTTTTTTTTAATTAGGAAAAAAACGATAACTCTTCATTTTATTTTTTACTTCTTCAATAATTTACCAATCAGAATAATATCGTCTTTTTTGCGAATCGCATTTTATATTAAATCATTTAAATAACGATTATTAGCATTTTTCTTTTTATTTAATTGATAACTTTGGCGATGAACACTTAACAAATTTCCTGAATTCTTTGTAAGAGGTTCTATTTGATTCTAGATGTTTTCTTATTCATCCTGTATTGAATATATTTGTTGGTTATTTACAAATGTACGATACGAATTCGCAACGATGTTTTAGTCCGATTCTTGCTGTTACTTTATTTTCTTTATACATTGCACTGTATGAATAAATGGTCGAGGCGATAGTTACGCCACCTGTTTGTAAATTCATTGCCCAACCGTCTTTACAAAGAAGGATCACCGAACTGGAATGGTTATTTTACTATTATTAAATATATTATTAAGGTTATTAACAAGAAATCTTACTCAACGTTAACTAAAACTGCTTCCCTCTTTTTCTCTGCAATTAGACCCAATTTGGCCGGATATCATTATTTATCACGTGATGTCTAACGTGGATCTGCCCAAAACGACTAAAAATAAATAAATAAATAAATAAATAAATAAATAAATAAATAAAAAAGTATCGCTATTCCTCACCATTCCTCGATATGCTTTCGATATCCAAATAATACAAGCGAATCTAGATGCACATAAATAATATCTATTCGGACATTTTTAGTTATTGACAAAAGAGTCACGTATTAATTGTTTCAGTTGTCCCTCACTTTATCTTACCGAATAATTTGATAATGCGAAAGCTTGCTTAGAGTTTAGCAGATAAAATTAAACAGCTAAGAATAATATGTAATCATTTAAAACAGTTTACATTTGTTATAAATATTACATCTGGATGCCATACATTCATTTTAGCTGAAAACGAAGCAATAAAATGATCAATCGAATCATTTATTCAATATCAGTTTTATTAATTAAGAAATCATTTTAGGAAATTTTTTATAATATTGTGAGTAATTATTAAATAAAACTATTCGTTATAGTTACAGAATTAACTGGTTCAAGAACTTGACCGACATTCGTGTAATCCTAGAGAAGGAAACAAACAATAAAGAACTAGAGTTTGATAGAGCAGTCAAAGTATTATTCTTCTATTCTCAGTCAATTTACATGTAAATTGTCATTCAATTGTATAGTATGACAATTTGATTCTTAAAGAGTTCAAAAATATATGAGTGCAGTGAATTATTAATTCATTTATGAGTAGTATCCCATATAACTTATCATCAAATTTACCTATTTATTTATTTATTTACTTTTTTATTTACTTATTTACTCATTTATTTATTTATTTATTTACTTATATATTTGTTAGAATTAGAAGTTCATATACATTCTTTTTATAAAACATTAGGATATTACATTAATTTAATGATATGCAATTAAAAAAATTCTACTAAAACTATTATAACTATTAAATTTTAATTTGCTAAATAATAAACAAATATGGAAACTTCAGTATTATTATAAGCCATTGAATAAATTCCAACAATAAATCGTATAAATAAGGATTCAAATTTTATTTTGCATGGTTTAATTTAATCAATTTTATTCGTATTAACTTTTATTGCGTATTTCGTAATTGTTCATTGTTATAATGCATTGTTATGCTTTGTTATAATTTGAATATTTTTCTGTAAATATTGTAGTTCTATTTTTCTAATTCTTTTAACTAATTCACTTCAGCCATTTTTTTTTTTTAGCCATAATGTGCAAATTCATTTTACTTCGAAGGACTGAATTTTTTAACTTACTGCTTGCAAAAATTATATTTTTCATTTGTTCTCATTGATTCTTGGATTTTAAAAATAGAACGAATTTAAGCCAAGTAATTTTGAATTGAAGTGTTTGTTGAAATTAGTTGTTCTATTAACTATTTCAATTGAAAGGCACGCAAGTCGAGACTCTGCCACACCTATGGTGAAGTTTGTAAATAACTAATTTCCCACTACAGTCCATAACTCTTTATTACAAGAAGTGATTGCATCAAAGCTAATAGCACTTGTTTTAGCTAAATCCTGAATTGTAGTAGTAACCCCATCAATCATATCCATCAAACAGTAGTAGATTAAAGACAATAAAGATAATTTTGATAAAAATCTGTCCATTACGATGTTAACCTCATTTATTACAAACAGGACTTTGGCATTCATGATCGCGTATTTTAGTAGAAATAAAAAAAAAAGAAAGAAAAGGACTTATTATTAAAGTAAGAATTTTTTTTCGGACCTAATTCTGAGGCAAAGAGGCTGTTAATTCTCCAGATCCAGGCAAAGGTTATTGGTCGAAAGGATTACAAGACAAGGAAATGAGGTGGAAATCTATTTTTCCTCTCTTTGGTTCGTAAAAGGATTGAACTTGATGACAACAAGCGCAACGGTGGCGATAACGTTTCCCACTTGTGTTGGCAAAAACGAGCGGAATTTGGAAAATGACCTTAATTACATAGTGTTAGTTTTTAATCCAGATTACATCTGGACGAGCGGCTCTGATGTAGCGTAATTACACGAACTCACTATGAACTAGATTGTCTTCGCGCGTGCCCAAAGAAGGATTTAGAGGCATCCTAATGGGCTAACCAATAATGTGGACGCCAATAGAAAGGGATTAACAAAAGAAAAAAAATAACGTTGATGTATTAACAATCGCATTCGTCTGACGTGGAAATTACAGTGGTTTGTTTTAGATTTTGACTTCAATTGAAGCACATGCTTCGTTCAGATTTCTGTAAATCATCAAGATTATGAAATGATACTGTTATAAAAAAAAGATATAAGTTTACTTAAAAAAACAGAGTTTTATTTAATTGTATAAAGTAACGAGAAGATCCCCCTTTTCTAGTTCAGTGAACTTTCTCAGGGGTCGAGTTTTTTGGGTGTCCAGGTGGAAGTAATGGGGCCAGAACAATGCTTTGATCCTCCGAAGATATTTATAGGTTGTTCATATATCTGTATTCTAGTTTCGATAAGACAAAACTTTCGAAGAGAAAAAATAAAAAATAATAATGAAGTAGTTTATATAACTAATGTCTATAAATTAAAAGTAAATAAAAAATTAAAGTAAATAATAGAGAAAATAAATAAATTAATAAATAAACAATAAATCAGACGAAAATTAAATTGTTAAAAATATGAATATAATTAAACATTAAAAAGATTATTATAAACGCCCCAGACTTTTCGGCCATTTCGAATCATTCGCTGATTTGGAACAATGACAAAATGGCCGAAAGATCCGGATTGTTTATAAATTAGCTTTTTTTAATATTTTAATGATTTTTTTCAGATAAAAATTTTGGGTGTGTTGGTTTGTTTGTTTTGCTTAATTTTTTTATGTATTTTATTAAAAAATTTAACGAAAAAAATAATAAAAGCTTAATTTTAATCTTAATCTGTACTAACTTCTGCTTCAGTTTTCTGTGTTTCTGAAATAAGAATTATGCAAAAGAAACCGTTGTTATTTTTTTCACGTAAGGGAGAAAAAAAAAATCTAGATTTATTTATGCTTTTTTAAAATATTTATGATGAAACATACTTTTTTCGAGGTTAAAAACGTGCTTAAGCTAAATAGTAATTAAATAAATTTCATTCATGGAAATTTATATGGCATTGAAGAGCCTTTTTCAGTATTTCTTCGGCAAATCGTAAGAATGAAATATTTAAAGCGAGGCTGTTGCTGAATAATGCAGTGTCCGTGTTCCATACCAACATTCCCTTGGGTGCCGCCAGATGACACTGCATTTACTTCTGAGTATCGTGCATTTTTCTCTTTAACACATGGGCAGAAAATCATGTGGGAAGAAATCACGATGATAATGGTAATGATGAACATTATTCTCACCCTTTTGTGAGGAGAGGTAATATTCAGTGCACAGTCAATGATTTCTTCTTCCTCTTCAATTAGATTGGAAGAGAAATATTTTGTTTTCCTGTTTGAATGAAAATTTCCTCAAGGTGTTTTGTTTCCAATGCAAATGAGCGATTGTCAAGGTTATCCCACACTTGGAATCAAAGGGATCTGATCACTTTCCAAACACCATTCAAACGAATCTGTCCATTGGCGGCAACTCACCTTCAAAGCTTTGTTAGTTTTCTAACGACGTAGGATGAACGATTTTTAAATCACAGTTAAAACACCTCATTTATTTTTATTTTTTTTTTATTTTTTTGTTTCAGATAACATTAATAATTAAAATAGTAGCAAAATTCTTATACTAAAATATTAATCACCCTCATTAATCATAGAAAAAAATTAAAAGATGAAATATTTCCTCTTAGAATCATATTATGAATAATTAACACTTCTGCGCTTCTGATGTTCATTCGTGTTACCTTCAGTACGGAGAACTTGTTGTTTTACTGGTGACTGCTTCTGGCTGATGATCGCCAAAGAGGGTGAAACAGCTGTTCCAGGATGTCACTTGGTAAACAATTTGGTCTCACCCATGTTTAAATATTTTCTATGATTAAATTGCCTTTTCCTTAGTACGCCTTTGAGCTTTTGTGCTTGGATAACTTTAATTGATTAAAGCCTAAGAAATTCGAAACAGTTCTCAATTCAGCTCAAAGGCTTTCTAGATTACGAATCGTAATTACAATTAATTACAATTAAAGTCCACAATACAAATGTGATTTAACGCATGGAATTCCATAACATCACTACCAAATTGTTAGAACATTTGTTTGCGAAGGGCAACCAGATTAATGTAATGCGATATTTTATTTAAAATAAAAAACAGCGTTACAATTGGTAGAAAATCGAGTGATAGAATCAAATAGATTAGCAGTAATTATGATTCTTTTTTATTCAAACGGATTGAAGAATCTACAGCGATTTCATAACATATAAGTAATCATTTATTAGCTAAGTGTTGTTTTACATTGATATAATGAAATGAAATGAAAAGAAAGTGTCATACAAAACTCTACAAACTTGAACTTATAAATAACTTATAAACTTTAAAGATCTTAACAATGATTTATCCTTTCGGCGAGTTTTTATTGTTTGTTTTAGCTTTTGCGGGTTCCACATTTCTTCCGACGTTTTAAAGATCTTCTGTATAAATAAATAAGTAAATATCTTTATATATTAAAGTTCACCATAGCGATGATAATAGCAAAATATTAGAAAATAAAGTAGTGATGTGTTGCTAAAAATGAAAGTGATTCTAATGTAGCGGATTATAATGTATTTTTAATTGTAATAATCATTAGAAGTCACTGCAAACTTATTCACCTCCTCCATTTATTTTCTAAAAAAGTATTTTCTAAAATTAAAAAATTATTATGAAACAACGGAATCCTTTTTAAAAAAGATTTTTTTTATTAAAGCATTTTAGAATTTAGGCTATTCTTTATTGTTTGCAAAAAAAAAAAATAAATAAAAGAAATCTATTAGCAATAATCGTCAATTCACTCCAACTTCTAATCTCAAAAACTAGAATTATGTTTAATATTAAAATAAAGCTTAACGTGCGGTAAAATAACTAAATAACTAAATTTCTCCTTTTCTCCTATTCAGGTGCGGATTTTCTTTTACTTAGAATTATGTATCTTTGCTTTTATAACATTAATTATGTATCTGTTTATTATTTGTTTGAATTAGAAATTATCTTCTCTAAACTCGTGAGCAAATCGTTTAATCTAGCTTAAGCGATTTATTATTATTATTTACTCTCACTCTCCGTTATTGCATTTCTCTTTTTATATTTTACTAGAATATAACCCATCATGAAATACTGGAAAAAATTAAAGAAAAAGACCTGTTAAACCCATTTCAATCCCTTCAAAATACTTTACTTACTTTAATGTTAGAATTAAAACTCTTTTTGTTCTTCTGGACGTTAAATCCTTTTTTTTTAGCCTACTTTTCTAGGCAAATATGTGTGTAAATCCCAAACAATAACTTTTAAATTGCTGGATGGATTTAAGTTTCCTTCATCGGACAAGAGACTCTTAAGTTTTAATTGTCAAAAAATTCTCCAAATCGGTCAACGTTGAAAAATTAGCACTAGAAGATAACAGAAACTGTTATAGAAAAGTATTCTAACAAAACGTATAAATAATTCTTTTTGTAAGACACTATTGCGTATATTGTGGTATGATTAAATTACTGTGCGTTTTTGAAAGCGAGAATCACCAATGCCGGACGATTTTACTCCGCAGAGGGGTGATACGCTGAGATGGGCACTTTCCTAAGAAATTCTTTTGGACATTTTCGCTTTTAAGAAAAAAAATAACGGAGGAGCATTTTTGCAATAGTATTTTTTCCTTCCATAATTCTTTCCCGAAAAGCGCAAATAGAACGCAGCTATTAGTAAGCTAACACTGATAAAAAGTAAACATCTCCTCTTTGTTTCTCCTCCTCCCTTTTGAAGAAATCGAAAGAGACTTGACGCATGCGCAAAAGCGCTGAAGGCTCTCATAAACAAAACCGAACAGTAACCGGATTTAGAGAAAATAAATAGAGTTCACCTTATTGAAACAAACAAAAGATAATAAAATTCAGTTAACTGAACTGAAAAAAGAAATAAGTATTAACAAGATATGGAATCAAGATTATGGCACAAGATATTACAAAGTTTATTAATCTTTATTGCTGCGATTCTGTTGAACAGGAAATTACATTTAGCAAAAACTGTTATTGACAAAATAAACATTTTAAAAAAACTTGAATACTAAAATTCAAAAGACGTACATCAAAAACCGTTATCTTCTTTAATCCAACAAGACACATAAATAAACTCAAACATCTTCACTGTAGATACCCATATTTCGTTTTAATTTCTAAAACTTTTTTAAGGTTTAGCTTGTAGAGCAAATTGAATTAAAAATAAAATAACATAACTATAAAAAATGGAAAGAGAAGTATTCCTCTCACCAAAACAATATAATGTAAAACAAATAAACCATATAATACTTAAAAACATGTATAAACAAAACCAAGTGATATAAATCGGACAATAAAAAACGGTGACAATTGTTGTAACAGATGAACTATATGAGAAACAAAATTTCTTTTAATTTCGTATTATTCATCAATGCATTTCTATACATGGACAAAGACATTTCATTTACTTTTTAAGACTTATTCTTGTTAAAACAAACGCAACAATTGATGAGGCAATATTCTATCATGAATCTCTTCTGCTCATCTTGTAGGTACAGTAGAACCTCGATTAACCGACGCTGTCGGGAACGGACCTCCGTCGGTAACTCGAAAATTCCGCATAAGAGAGAGCACAAGGGGGATGGAGGGGAAGAAATTGTTTCTTTACCAAAAAAAAATTAAGGAAACCGACATCGGTTAAACGAGGGTCCGGTTAAAACAGTCGGATAATCGAGGTGCTACTATAATGAACAATGTTTACGAGGGGGTCTGGGTTGTTTTTACCATTGTATGCTAAAAGGGCACAACCCAGACCCCTCGTAAAGATTGTTCATTACATACAAGATGAGCAGAAGAGATTCATGATAGAATCTTGCCTCATCAATTGTTGCGTTTGTTTTAACAAGAATAAGTCTTTAAAAATAAATGAAATGTCTTTGTCCATGTGTATAGAAATGCATTGATGAACAATATGAAATTAAAAGAATTTTTGTTTCTCATATAGTTCATCTGTTACAACAATTGTCACCGTTTTTTATTGTCCAATTTTATTACTTGCTTTATACATGTTTTTAAGTATTATATGGTTTATTTGTTGTATATTATATTGTTTTGGGGAGAGGAAGATTTCTCTTTCCATTTTTTATAGTTATGTTATTTTATTTTTAATTCAGTTTGCTCTACAAGCTAAACCTTGAAAAAGTTTTAGAAATTAAATCGAAATATGGGTATCTACAGTGAAGATGTTTGAGTTTATTTATGTGTCTTTTTGAACTTGAAGACTAATTTCGAAACTGAAATTAAAAATTCTGAATTTGAATTATTCTATAAGAACTAATCATTAATAAATGAGATTTTGTTTTCACAAGTGGTCGTGTGCTTGTTGCTGGCTTCTGAATAGATAGATCTGTCATACCCAGATAGTAATCCAGAACGCCAATAATTGGGATCGCCAAATTAAGAAAACAAAATTAATTTACCATGAAAGTTAAGCATACCATTAACGTGTTTCATTAGCTACCAATGAATTGGGAAGTCTTATTGTCTTTACAGTTACTAACAATTAATAATATCATTGTGAGGATAAGGGAAAAAGAAATCTGTATTTAGGACGCTATCAAGAGTATATAGCGGCAAAAATGGGGACTCACCAAAACTTATTTGGCAGAGAAGAAAATCTTACCAATAAACCACAATTATTACTGTGACATGTCTTTCGGTATTAATAAGAGAAAGAGAGCTCCTAATTAAATTAAGGATGTAATTAAGAATAGAACCTTTAAGGGGAGTTCTTGGAGTTGGATCGGAGGCATCTAACCTCAGAAAATTTCTTTCAAAATTTGGAAACGAAGTTGTATGAAAAAAAAATATATTTATATATGTATATTATGTCGTAGCCTCATGATGAAATTTGACCTTTCAGGAAATGCCTAGAAAGTATATATACAATTAACAAGATTCATTTTTAGTTTTTTTGTTATCAAACGAAATTTCATGAAAGTAAATGAAATGAAACGAACTAATAAAAATTAATTTATTGAAAGAAACAGAAATAACTATTAAATATTAATAAACTATTAAAAAATCTTGAAAAGGTATGCAAAACATTTTATCAAGGATGCTTTTAATAAAATTCAAAAAAACTGTTATAAAGTTTTAAAAATGTCAGATTGTTAAAAACTGAAATGATATAAAAATATGTACTGACTTGAAAAGCATTTAATTATCATTCATCAAAGTGAACACGGTAGCCAAGTGGTAACGTTCTTGACTGCGGCCTAGAGAAGCCGGGTTCAATTCCTGATCCTGGTGGAGGTCGGGGATTTTCCCACGCTTAATTCTTCTCAAAATGACGTTTACTCACTCCCCTGATGAATTGCTACCGATCTTCTTTCCCTAGGATTAAAGGTGGAGGGCGTCGGGCTAACCATCCAACCTCAACTTGGTCACGAAACGCCAGGAGCCTTACCTCACTTGACCCCAAGGCTTTACCTAGATATTTATGTAGTAGGATACTTTAACTTTGGCCATCAAAATCAATTTCATAAAGGCTTGAAGACTGTTTCATTTAGTACATTCCTAATAAAAGATTGTCCCAGACGTCCATGGAGTTCATTTCTGATGACGTCGTCATTAGTCAATAGGGTTGTAAATGCAAAATTCTACGTTACATAATATTAACAATTTATCAACTGAAAGCAAAGATGTGCAGATGTATTTTTTTTAACTAATTTTTACCCCTTGATTTAAGGAAATAATGCATTGTATAAAATGTTATTGTACCATAATAATTAATGAAAATAAATTAGATTTTGGATCTTTTTTAGATCTTAAATTTACTTAATTTCACTGTAAAGTATCAAAACAAAGGGAGAAGATTAAGGAATAAATTTCAGTTAAGTTTTAAAACATACAAGGATTAATGGGATAGTCATTGTAAGTTTAACATTAATCACAAATCATCAGCTGAGGACAGTCTATGTAATATTTCAGTTTTATCACCTGTTACCTGCTTTACTTCATTTTAAAGACTTTCTTTAATTTTCTGAACTGTTTGACTTAATAATATATAGCGGATAAATATGTTTTAAAGGAATCAAAACGTTTTAAATTTTACTCAGATATTACTTAAAAATGAGTTTTTATTACACAAATATTTAAAATTTGTTATTAAGTAGTAATATAAAAATTAATAGTTAAAATATGCGTAATATTTTTTTGGGGTGAAGAGATAGAATTATTTGCACAATTAGGTTTTAATTTTATAGAAATTCTTTTGAAATTGAAGTAAGTTATGGAATGAAGTTGATCACGCAATTGTACAGCTTTAATCTTTAAATTTGATGCAGAATGCAGAAGTAGGACCACCAGCAGAAAGGAAATTATCAATGAAAATTATTGTAATTCAGTGGCAAAAATATAAGCGTTGACGGCTTGAGAAGTAGCTGCTCTTAAGTCCTATGTTTATATGAGAAATTCTAATAATTTGTACTTCTTCAACTAATTTCCATTTGAATTGAAAATATCCAGTGAAACAATAGGGAAAACAGTCCAACATTCCCATCGATGTGCTCTATTCTTCCTTCTTGCCAACTCTTTTATTTTGTTTTTATTTAGGTGTGTTTTTAAGAAACTCTTTTCCAAACTATTTCTTTCCTGGTTCGAAATTCTAGGAAACAAAAGAAAAACAATACCATGCCATTTCCAAAGCACTCAGAATTCTTCAATTCCTCTTTTATTTTGGACATTTACAAGAGCTTCTCTAAAAGAGGAGAAACAAAAAAACTTTCACTCAAATTATTTATCTGCTCATATGTTAAGATTTTGTAAATTATAATTTAATAGCATTTCTTTTTAAGACAGGGCAATTGGTATAAAACGCTGATGTAAAACTCGTAGCCATGAATGCACTGTAGAATTCTAGTGGCGGACTTTTACACAGTAAGAAGTTGACCGTTCAAAAATCGATAGTTAACCGTCAATTATGGCTACCGACATTTTACCGTTAAATTACGGTGACCGTCAATTTTGCAAGAACGGTCACTGTATTTTTAACAATGGATTACCTTAATTTGTACTACAGTGGAAGAACAAACACATAGATAGAATATAATCTGGAACTGGCAACTACAGAAGATAAGAAGAATAAAAAAGTAAAAAAAAATTAAAAATATCGGAATTCACATATTGAGAAAGATGAGACCAAAATTGATAAAGTCTCAATATCTGAAAAAGATGAAATGTTATCTCTCCAATCAACATCTCAGACAATGACCAGATGATGTGATACTTGACTTTTTCAGAATTCTTAGACCGTTTCAAACTTGCCATTGAAGTAAGAACGTGATACGACAAGATATGCAGATATCTTCAATGTAAAGAAGAGAAAGATTTAAAATCCCGTCTTACAGTAACACAGCATACCTGTTTTTCACGTGAAAATTATACCCGAGAATAATGTCTAGGAAGAATTTGCATCTTTTTCAATTAATATTTCTATTATTAAGTTTTGCCTATGAAAATAAAATTGTTTTATATAAAAGTCATTTACTGAGTGCATCCAGAATTTTTCAATGTTTTGAAAAATTAATGAAAAAAAAACAGAAAGTTAATACTTCATTATTCTTCGTTTTAAATTCATTCGCATTCATTATCCTCATTCCTCGTTAAATGGTAATTTCAGTAATTTGAGAATTTAATAGGACTGCCGCTTTAGATTTTCAGGCCAGAAGTATGTTAAGGTTTTGGTTAATATTGTAGCTTTTTCTAGAAAAAGTTTACCACTGCTTATTATAATTTTTGTAATTAGTAATTTTGATTAAACAGATACAAATACGATGATTGGACTATAATTTTTACAGTTGATATGGGTGCCAGAGTGCTAATTGCCACAATCTTATACAGGCAGCCCTCGTTTTACGCCGGTGTTTCGTTTCTACAGTGGCGTCGTAAATCTAATCGACGTAAAATGAACTTATAATATAATGCAAACAGGAGGAATGTGTTGCACACATCCAAAAATATATTGCTTTTATTTAATTAAAACCATGCTAATATAAGTTTTTAAAACTAAAATTAAAGTAAAATACTGTATTTATGTACTTTCTTAGGCCTACAAAATTAACATAAAATAATAAATAATAACTTCATTATTACATGCCTAAAGTGTCAAATTCATAGACCTACAAATAGTTCGGGGATCCTCATCACCTTCCATTCGCTTCCATTTTATATTCCAAAAATATGGATTTTTTTTCATTTTCAGGAGTTGCACTAGTGTATTTCCTTTTATCAGTCATGGACACGTTTCTTTTTAAAAACTTTTATCACTATTAATTGTAATACGCATTTATAACAGCAATCACAGGCAGTCAAATCTGGATGACTGAGCGAAATAAAAGCCGAATGGACGGAGCCTAAATACAGCTGTTAAAGTTGACTGCGTTCACCGTTTATGGCTGCATTTTCGCTCAAGAAATTTAATTTTTCTTCTTTCGCATTTTTAATCCTTTTAAAATGCATTTTTCCTGATTTTGTCCTCAATTCTAAGCCGGCGTAAATCTGAATCATCGTAAAACGATGCAGGGCAGTCTGTAATTAAGACAAAGGTAGCAGTAGAGTACCAAGTGCTCGCTTCAGGGCAAGTCTAAAATAGCCTTCAGACAACGAAAAGATCGAATTGCAATCGAGATTTCAATCTCGATTAGCTTAGTTAGCTTCACAACAGAAGTTATTAGTGCGAGCGATAACTGCTTAAAGTAGTTACGATTGACAATGTCAAGGCAAATGTTTTAGTCGCAAAACATTTCAGTGTCGAATAACTTACAACAATGAGGTTCGAGAGAAAAACTTGGCCATTGTTTAGATCATGACATGTGATTCGGAAGTATGCTAGTGTGATGCGTAAAATACAATAGTCTTGCTTATAATATCCAAGCATAAAATTCAAAATGTTTTACGGGTCGGGTTGGAGGTCGCGGTTTGTGTCACGCGCACATGTGTGGCCCTGGACTGAGTGCAAACGCATGCGCGGCAGTCTCACATGAAAAACACGAGACACTGTTAACTGAGGGTTTTGTTGCTTGTGGTGTAATTGTTGCCACAGTCATTACTGTTGTCGTAGTAAATTAGAACGAGTGGAATTATGTTCTAACTTCCATTAGATATTTTAATTTTAGAAAACAACTCTGGCCTAATGTGTTTTATCATTTACTCAAGAATATCCGCATAAGAACTCAAACATCCGTTAATCCGTTCAACACCTCATATTTCCGGAAAACTGATAAAATCCGCAAAACGGCAGCCCTGACCTAATATATTTTTTTTTTTTTACAAATGCCCGGGCTCTTAGATTAATCATCTTTCTTTAGGCCAACAACAAGGGGCGAGATGTGATGCCTTTAACCGACGAAGAGTTGCCCAGGGTACGCCATAGGAGGCAGCATCAAGTGGCTCCCGCAGGAACGGACAGAAACAGAAGAAGAAAGAAACATCCATGCCACGACCGGGATTCGAACTCGGGTACCGGTAAACTGGCCGCAACTGCAGTCCGCCGTCTAGACCTCACGGCCACGCCGGCACGGCTCCTGACCTAATAATAAGTTTTCTTTGTATCGTATAAGAAAGTGTATTCGTGAATATGAATTCCTCGAGTTGTCAGGCTCATTGATAGATTAAGTTACTAAAAACGGCCAAGAGAGACAGTCTCTTAGTTTATTCAAAGTAGGAACAGTAAATTCAAATAATGACATTCACGTGACTTGCTTTTTTCTTTTCCTTTTTCTTTTTTTTAGACAAATAAAAAAATTTCACTTCCTGTTTCTTATGTTATCGAGCAAACAATTCCCACGTTGCATCAATTGACTGAAAACTAGGGAAAAAAAAACCCCAATGAAATGCTTGTCATTGGAAAATCAATTTAAGACAACTCAGTTGATTTGAGTTACAAAGTATTTTGGTATTTTTTTGGTGGGTGAGGGAGGAAAAGGATAAATACATGTGGAATTTTGAGCAAAATACATTCTTTGACAAAAAAATCGACGCACTAAAAAGAAATTATCCAATTGAGACAAAATTTGGCACGTTTAATGTACAGGTACAGAAAACGAAACGATTAGAATTTCAGAACAATTGGATGATTTATTGACAGAAAGAGCTACTTAAAGTGAGTAGGTTAGTATGGCATTGGTTAGTAAGGCCTTGATACAAGCTGTTATACGACGTGATATTGATTGATGTAGTTGGCGGATGGTGTTCTGATGGATTTCTTGCCAAACGTCCTCCAATTGGCTGGCTAATTCGTCAACATTATGGGATGGTCGCAGACGATGCCCCATCACATCCCAAATGTGCTCATTAGGAGAGAGATCTGGCAATCTGGCAGGCCAAGGAAGTGTGTCGCAGTACGAAGACCATCAATAAAAGAGGCATGCCGTGTATGGTCGGGCATTATTTTGCTGAAAAGTAAGCCCTGGGTACCGCGAAAGGAACGGCAACACAACGGCTCGTAGAATTTCGTCAACCAGTCCGCTGTGCTATGAGGGTGCCAAAGAGAACTACCGAGGCAGTCCGGCTATCAAACGAAATGGCACCCCAGATGATAACTCCCTGTTGTCGAGCAGTGTGGATTGCGACAGTAAGAGCGGGATCCTGACGATCTCCTGGCCATCTCCAGATGCGTCTGCGCTGGTCGTCGGAGCTCATTCAGTTCGTCCCCAATCAGAACAATTCCATGTTGATCGTGCCTGGCACCACTGCAATCAGTGGTAGGCGGCGTAATGGGCACCACAAGCATAGATTCTTCTCCTGTAGTCTTCTACTAATGGCCTGGGTGGTCTCTTCAGTTTTGGACGCACCCTTTGGATGGTTGATAACGACGAATCTGGTGCTGTAAAAGCTACTCTGACAATCACTCTATCTTCCCGTTCTGTCGTCGCCCTAGCTGTCCGCTGGTCTCTTGTTGCTGAAATCTACCGTTCAGGCCCTATTCCTGCCAGCATTGTCTAATTGCACAATTGCTCCAACCCAAATGCTGAGCGATTCGTCGGTTTGTCCATCCAGCCTCATGTAGTCCGATGGCACGTCCTCTTTCCAACTCCGTCATTAGGTCGTTCTGGCAGTGAATTCGCCGACAAGGCATTGTTACAGTCAAGATAGGAAAACGCAATCAAAATCCACTGGAGGTTTTGTTCCTGAAAGCGAGATTCGCTTTTTATGTACACCAAGAAGATGCTCAGTTCTAATGCGCTGTAGTTCCGGCTATTCATTCATTGGGTGCAAATTTTTGATCATTTGCTTATTCGGACGAAAAATTTGCATGTGAAGTTTCATTACTATCGGATTTTTTTTTTTGGAGTTCATTGATTTTTTTGTCAAAGTGTATATGGATCATAAGGAAATCTTAATAAAAGTAAAGTCTTAATTAATTTTTAATTTGATTAATTTTTGTCTAAGATACTATTAATATCACTGTCAATGATCTCTAGAAAATTTCCTTAACCTAAGGCGTTTATTGGGAATGGGTGGGGGTAGGGGGTCGGTTAAAGAACTGACCTTCCAAAAATGAAAAAAGGAGGTTGGGTGTCTTTTACTGTTAACGTACATTATACAAGCGTTTTAAATAAGATGAAGATTGTGCAGGTCATTAAAAAAAATTACATAAAAAAATAAAAATATTTTTATCTTGTATTAAATTGTAATATATAAATTTTACATATATTAAATACATATTTAATGCAGTAGATGTAATTTTCACCTTATTTGAAGTCTCCTTAACTAATTTCAATCAAAATAATACAAATGAAAGCTCTATATCTCCTTGAATAGAAATTTAATGTTCCTGAATAATTAAAAAAAAAAAAAAAAGGTAACAAACAAAGGCACAACGCCAAAAGAAGGAATTCGATTTTGTATTTTGTATTTTTGTTTATTTTTGGTTAGGATTTCTTCGGGGGAGGTCCCGCTCTCGGGAGCGACAACCGGGATCCGTAACCTCTCGCACCTTCTGAGTCTGTCATCGGTGGAGTTTGGCTGGCTGATGAGTCCTAAAAAGGACGAAACGGTGCTTTCCAGTCTCTTCCCGGTGACAGCTCAGGGTGCGAATTCCTTCTTTTAGCGTTGTGCTTTCGTTTATTACCTTTTTTGTTTTTCTCTATATCTCCTTCTCTATATCTTGGCAGCATGAATTTTGTTCAATGAAGTCCACATTGTTTTTTCACTTTAGCTGCTTATCCTGTAGTGCTCGATGTTTATAAAGTGAAAAACATTGTGGACTTCATTAAAAGAAAGCATTCTTCTGGGTATTTCTGACTTTCGAAAGGGATGGGCCTTGATTCTTCTCTCCCACTTCATATATACATACACCTGTATCTTGACGATTCTGTCTAGCAAATGTGATTTCAGAAATGAGTAATAAAAGACCGAGCAAAGTTTATTAACTAACAACTTCTTTGAAACTCTTACATGGTATCTTAAGAAGAGTTTAGTTATTTATTTAGACCGAGCAAAGTTGTTTTACTAAAAGAACAAGGTCAATTCACTTATTCCCGCTAAATTGAATTGTTGCCTGATAAAGAAAAGAAAATGTTTCTAGTATTATATAATATCGTATAATTTACATACTCAGAAATTGATATCAAACAATACAGAAAAGGATTATAAAAAGGAAAGACCAAAAACAAATGAGATCTTATTTTATAAATTAGAAAACAATTTGTTTTACATATAAATATTAAAAAGAAATCTATAATACCTTATAAAATTAGTATCAATAAAGAACTTGATAAATGTACTAAAGGAAACTAAAGAGGAGAATAGATACGCAGTAAATTGTATTTTTTCCCCTACTTTATAAAGATAAAGAGGTCAGTTTTATAAAATAACTATTTATCTTGCTGTATACATATCTTACATTATTTTATTTATTTATTTATTTCTTTTTTTTTTTTTTTGTGAAACTGACATCATTCTCTGTCCTAAGTAAAAAGAAAAGCTACAATTTTATAAGTCTGTTTATTTTTTCTTATGTAAAATTAGAAAATATATTACAATTATAATAATATTATACCGTATATTATATACAATTATTACAAAATAGATACAATATGAAACACTTTCCCCAAAATATATTATGAAATTTGATTTGATAAGCACAAGTGGTTTTTCAAAAATTGCGTACTTAGTGGAAAAAACAAAGAATTTTTTTAAAAATAATTGCCATTTAGATTTTTTTTTTAATTATCTTACAATTAATTCCAATTAAAAGATATGCGAAATAAAATTAAAAAAAAAGTTCGAAAGTATTCCTTCACTTAAAGTACAAATCCAATAAAAGCTTTTTTCTTTTTTGCAATATTAAGAGTATAATTTATTGCGACTGTTCATTTCCCGCTTCTTTTGCATGATGAAGTGATTCTCTTTGGACCATTCCCTCAGACGCTTAGTTCAAGGTGAGGGATATTCCGTAGACTGACCGTGAAATATGTAAGCGCACTCTAACAGAACCATGACATACTTTTGAACGCGCCTCCTGTCAGGAAGACTGATAATATATCTCCATCTGGTGAACAATTGAGTAATAAAAAGAATTCCACACATTGAAATGGAAACATGGTTTGGCTGAGTATTTGTGGACTGCGAGATATTCTAAAAAAACATATCCATTCATTAAATGAAGATATCATTTACTTAATATTCAGTGATTTCCATCCTAAGTAATTATGTAGCAGATAAAAATCTTTCTTCCGGTAAATCACGACTGATTAAATCATGTTTACGTATAGAAACTAGGAAAATATTTTTTTTCTAATAACTTATATAAAAAAAAATGAATTAATTAAATTACTTCACAAATTTCAAATTCTGTCAGTTCTAATATCAAAGATTTGTAATAAACTTCTATGTTCTTTTATTGAAAAGTAATAAAATTCATTAGGAAAAGGAGTATTAAAAGGAATAAAAATGTTAAGGAAAGAAGTTCAGTTTTATTATTATTATTATTATTAGGGACTGTAACTTTTGTATTTAGAAATCACAATAAAATAATAATAAATAAAAATTATTGGGCATGATATTAGAATTAAAGTTTTAGAAGAGAACAAGTATTAGAACAGAAGCATTATTATTAATTTACATGAAAGTAAAGACCACAGAAAAAGATAAAAAACCGTAGGATAGAGGAAATTTAATAGTTGGCTGTTCTGTAAACCAGTGGTTGTTAATCTTTGTCGCTTGCATTACTCGGGATACAGCGTTATTTTTCCACAGCGTTACTAAAACAAAATTTGAGATTTACTGCTTACATCTAATATATAGTATAGACCATAATTTCAAAATCATACATTAAGGTATATATACAGTCGGACCTCTATTTAACGAACCTCTATTTTGCGAATTTCTCTATTTTGCGAACTTTTCTTTGGAACCAAGAACATTTTGCTAATTTCTTCGTAAAATAACATCCAAATAGCGAAGTGCATTTTCTATTTAACGAACTTTTTCATGGTATCTATTTTTTTTTCTCCTTGAAATGTTTTTATTATCAATATTCCCTTAAAGAAAATGAAAGAAATGTGGATATAGCTGAGGGAAAAAGAAGAAATGGACGATGATGTGCTGATTGATGATTATCTTTCATTTGATTTTGAAGTTGAGACCTCGGATACACTAACTGAATCGGATATTTTGGACAGTGTGAAAAATAAAAACAGTACAGCTATGAATTGTGATGAAGATGATGAAAATGGAAAATGATCATGATGCAGAAATAATAATAATAAAAAAAAACCTTCGTATGATAAAATGATAAAATCATTTGAAACAATCCGACGCGGATTACAATTTGAAGAAAATACTAAGGGGTTTTTGGTGCATTGTAAAGATGCGAGACGTACTACGAGCGAAAACACTTTTTCAAAAAAAAAAAAAGACAGACAAAATTAACAGACTTTATTTGTAAAATTTAAGTACGCGTGTGGTGATGTATGCTTAATATCATTAAAATTAGTACTTTTTTAATAATATTTATTGTTTATGTATTTTAAAGTAATTTTAAAAGGTGAATCTCTATTTAACGAATTTTCCATATAACGAACTATTTTTGGGGATTTAGCGACTTCGTTAAATAGAGGTCCGACTGTATTATTAAAACTAGGGCAAAACAAAACGAAACAGGATTTTAATTTATTTTGCCTTGAAATAATGAATACATTGAAAGTTTAACTTTTTAAATTTTTTAAATTAAGAATTTTAAATTAAACATTAAAAGAATGATTAAAAAAAAGTCAGTAAAAAATACATACAGGATGAAAAAAAAAATATTTACAAACTGTCTGGGCTGTTGGACTAATTTGAACAATGTATCGTTATCAGAGAATTAGTCTTCTCACGTTTAATTTTTTTAAAAAAAAAATTAGTTTCCAGTAAATGGTAATGAATGTTTAGATTTGATGGAAACATGGTAGGATTTTCATCCCTGCTTTAGTAGTTGTTTGGATAATTTATCCGGGCATATTTCCTTGAGAAATATCACGCTCAAATTAAGCCTATTTCTTGTTCTAATGCCGATTTTTCCACTGCATCTTCTATCCATGAGATGTAACAGTGGTTTCTCACGAAGGCACCCGAGGAAAGACCACACAACGATACCTGTACAGCAACTTCCATCCATTAAAAGAAAAAAAAGGCAAAACAAATCTCAAATCCGAGGGCAGCCTGCAATAAGTAAATACGAACCTTATCGCTTTAACCTAAACCAAGTGTCATGCGAACGGCAGCAAAAACCATTTTTGTATTGGAGCCGCGGCAATGCCTGATTCGCTACGCATATCAAGCGTCCACTGGGCGATGAAACCCGATCCTCATCCGTGCAACAGAATCAGAGGCTGAAGGCGAAGCGGTGACCTCCCACATAGAATATCAAACACTAATGATTTATTTATGAATTAAGATTAATCTAATGTTACCATTATTCGATTATTTATATATATTTTTTTAGAATTCTCTATTAGTTGCGTTGATTATAATCCTTAAAACTTCCCAATGGTTTAGTAAGAAGCCGCGTTAATAGATTATTCAAATGATTAGATTAACCAGGCCGAGAATTAAACGAGGAGAATTAATTAAGTGATTCTAAAATTACTCCTTTTATTATTATTATTATAATTTTTATTATTTCATAAGCTTAAACAAGCCAGCTATTTAAAAATTTAAGAGAGAATAAATGACATTTGAGGCTACAACACATCTCAATTAAAAATAAAATATATGTACAATTAAAATACGAGTACTTTTGAAATGTCCAGCATTTCTTTGTCAAGTGGTTGGAATACAATACAACTTACACACGTTAATTACTTGAAGAAAAAAAAGAATAAATGACAGATAACTATAAATGGAAAAAAAAAAAGAAAAAAGATGAGAAAATTAGATGATATTTGAACAGAAATATTTTGCTCCTAAGATTACTGTAATACATCGCTTAGATTGTAGATGTTAGAGTTGTGACAGACTAATGCCCGAGAGCACCAAACTTGTTAACTTTGATGACTGCAGTTTGGACGGAGCTAAAATTAGTGGGGGGGTGCTGCTCCAGAAAAATTTTAGCCTTTGTTTTAAAATTGGTGAAAGGAAACATGTATAAAAAGAAAATTTATTCAGAAACTTGATAAATTTCTTTTTATACAAGTTTGTTTCCTTTCACTCAATTTTAAAACAAAGCTAAAATTTTTCTGGAGCAGTCCCCCCCCACACACTAATTTTAGCTTCGTCCAAACTGCAGTCATCAAAGTTAACTGAAGTTTGGTGCACAGTAAACAATTGCTCGAAGTCTTATCAATTGAAGAATGCCAGAACAACAAAAACCTAAAAGGAGGCTTTAAAGAGGCTGCAAGTGTTAAAACAAAAACGCTCACATAACAGAGGATAATTTCGGAAATACAGTATATGTAATTCCTTAAAAGGAACTTTGTTAGCTCTGTAAAGAAAAAAAATGGTTAAGGAAAAGTGTAAAATGTCGCTAATTTCTAGCTTTTACGCAGTTTTCAATATTGATACGTTGAAAACAACCAATGAAAGATAGAGAAAAGTGGTAAACGGGGGAAAGGAAATTTGTGAATTTGTCTTTAAAAGTCCTTCAGGGACTGCCGCTCTGTACGCACCTTGATTTGTACCAAAAAGGTAGAAGTAATTATATGATGACCTTGTAATTACAACACTGTAATATATACACTAATTATGTAATTACAATGTAAAGCATAAAACTAACTGCATCCTCTATTGTGATAATATTACGACAATGGAAACATACAATACTTTTGATGTTATATTTGTAAGAATGTTTATATAAAATGGCAGCATTGCGAGGTGCAGGGAAGAATCACTCGCAACTCGGTTTACTATATAACCGAAGTCTGGAGGGATCCATCATAATATTCAGAACTTTCTAATTTAATTCGATATTCTTGGGCATCTTAGTGACAGCACTTAAATGTACACTAAAAACTCGTTTATCCGAATCGCATTTATCCGAAAATCTGGTTTATCCGAAACGATTTTCAGAATATTTTAAAAATACACAAAAACATTTTTCCGTCGCTATAATCAACATTTAATATCGTACACAAGCGATTAAGTAACTATAAATGTGACTATGTCAATATAACTATGTAACTATAACTCTATTAAAAATATTATTCAGCACATTGTATCAATATTGAAAAAGGTTCAAAAAGTACTGTCCTGTAGAACCTATAATTTGTAGTGCGGTGCCGTATTATATTTTATTATTTCTTGTGTGTCATATTCACTAATTTAATTTTTTAATGTACAATACACGTTTAGTACAGTATATTCCGGATTATCCGAAATGGACGCGGTCCATCAAATTCGGATAAACGAGTTTTTAGTGTATTGACATTTTATTCATTACTCGGAAACAACGGATGTAACAGAAAGGTATGAGTAAAATAATATAATAGAAATGAATAGGCCTATTTCCTACAAATCAAGCATCAAATTATATCTAACCCATAAAATAAAGTAAAACCTGTAGAAATGATAATTAGATAGTTTTATCGATGACGAATAAAATACTAATGTATCCACTCTGGATTTTGCGGTAACCTTTTAGTTTTAAATGCAATTAAATCTTATTCTCAAAAAGATTTCTTAAAACATCAAGTCACGAATTAAAACTAGATTGATCTTAGCCTAATAAAACGATTAGTACTATATATGCTAATATTTTTATACTTTAATTATAAATTCCATTTGGCAATCAAATTTGTTAACAAATCATCAGAAGAGTTCGTATAAATGGAGAAGAAAAAAATGCTAGAGAATATATCCTTCAGCTTTCATTGCCAATCAGAATAATGTAACAACTCATCTCCGATCAATCTGTTACTCACCGTGTTTCATGGACTGTTTCAGTAATCTTATGTAAAAACAATATTCTGTGTGTCATAAGACTTTAAGTTTTTCCAATTTTGTGACCAAACTAGAAGAGATAAAATGTAGATCTTTTTATGACAAACAAAATGCTACAAAAATCTTTCGAAAAAATTTTTTGGTTTCCAAGATGCGGCCTTTTAAAGGGTAAAATTTTGACTTTTTCTCAATTTAAACGAAAAGTATAAAAGTATAAAAGTATAAAATTATATTGAGAAAATGTTGGTATTTGAAAGTTCTATCGAACGATATATCAGTCATTCACAAACGTTTCTGCGTTTGCAAGATACATGCTGAAATGTGAAAAATTTCATATTGGCACCAACCCGCAATACACCTGAGTTAAGCGGAGAAGGCCACAACGGGCTGGGACGTTGTATATTCTCCGTCCCAATATTAATTTGCTAAATAAATAAACTTATTTTTTTTAATGCTGTATACGCAAGGGTTCCGGAGCGAAGCGACTGTACCCGGCTAGTAGCTTAATAAAAGTAAAGTAATTATTAATAATTAATAAGTATAATTAATAATATAATTAGTAATTAAAAATTAGGAATAAAAAGATCATGATTAATAACAATATCTATTGTTCTGCTTTAGTATCAGTATTTAGTGTCAATTACAGTTTTCAAGAGTTATTTTGCTTCTAATTTTGTATTCAACCTAATGTTATTCTTTTTCTTTTCTTTTTTGTTTTCATTTTAAAACTCCGTCATTCAGTGTTCATTTGGAATTGCTTTCTCTTAGGAATAAAAAATAATTTGTCATTGTAAACAAATGATTTTTTTTTTCTTTTTATACGAATAATAGTTCAATAAAAATCATTTGTGCCAAATGGATTTTAAAATGTATGGATTTTAAAACATTACGCAAAAAACATTAAGTCAGAACTTCTTTTTTTCCTAGAGTATCAGCTTATATTTGATAGAATCGTCTACTTAGTCAATCTTATTTTTTTTTTATCATGGCCCACTTAAGGCTCTTCTCAAGTTCTAGGTCCCATCTGTGTTCTGCTGCTTGAAGCAGGTTCAAAGGACTCTAAAGTTCCCGTCATGACGAACCCATAGAAGGATCCTTTTTAATATCCTGGGAATGATACTGAGGTGGTTTCCCATTTGCCTTCCTCAGGAAGCCATTATGGGATGGTTTCATATCTGAAGTGAAAGATGAAGAAGCAGACAAACACAGTAAAAGAAAAAAAAACATGCCGGGATTCTAATACATATTCCTATACATCTGCCTCAGAAAGGCCTTCGTTTTGACCACAAGGCGTTTTCTTAAACGGCATGGTTCCCTATGCGGAATCAATTTTGATTAATAAGTTATGCAGTTCTCTCCTTCCAAATTGTTATGTGCAGTTTGGCTTTTAAATAATTCTAGAATTACTAATTCAGCAATTAGCTAAGTGAGCGTGAAGAAATCATGTACAGTAAACTCCCGATTATCCGCGGGACCTCTCCAGTATCCATTTTTTTTTACTGTACAAAAAATTACAGAATTAACAAAAAAGTTTTAAAACTAGAATAAGGTAAACAATAAAAGAGGCAGATTTAGCTACGTCCAAGTAGGGAGTTTTCGGTGTTTCGACACGAAAAAACAAAGACAATTAACCGATTTTTTTTTGTTAAAAAGTAAGAAATTAAAGTCAAATTAAAGTATAATGTATGTATTGCCACTTTAATGTAAATAAAACATGTTAGAAGCATTTTTGTGCTGGTGTTCGTCCTTTTTCGTCCTATTTCGGATTATCCGGGGAATTCGCTTATCCGCGATTGCCGCGCCACCCAACTGCGCGGATAATCGGGAGTCTACTGCATATATTAATTAATAAGGAATTTTATAGAAAAATTATACTTTTTTATTAAAATAAATACATTTTTTATAAAAAAAATTCTGCATCCTTTTAGACCGTGCTGTGGTGCCCGCTGAGAATGGCTTCAAAAAACAAGATTTCAATTGAAAACATAGTTAGGTAAAAAAAATAAAAAATAAAAACGATATTTTCTTTCTTCAGAAATAGATAAACTGGAGCTAAATCCATTTGGGAAAGAGCTTTTCAATTAAACCGTGGAAAATAATTTATCGTTGTAATTTAAGTCAAATTAGACATGTAAGTAAATTGATGTAGTTCGAAATTTTCTGTGTTTCTATTTATGTTGTATTTTTATAATTTAAAATTACAGAAGTTACAACGAAATAAATAGTATAAATTTTGGTGAAGACTCAAATGAAATCTTAAGAAAGTTAAATATAAAAAGAGGTAAAGAGTTTTATTGCTACTTTCGTAGAGGCTCGATGTTTACTGGTGACTATTCCTAGCAGATGATCGCCAAAGAGCGTGAAACGGCCGTTCTACAGTTAAGTTCATGAAAGAAGAGCTTTTGATGACGTAATTTCCTTATAGATTGATGTTTCCAGGAATTAACAGCGCCATCTATTGCTAAAATCCGTAACTGTATAAACATTACTAAAACATTCTGGTTTTTGTATTTCCTACAGTTACGAATACATAATAATAATTAAAATTGAAATAATTAAAAACGTTCCACACTATTCCCTTGCGTGGCTACGCAAAGTTTGTCCTTTCTTGGTCACGCTTATGTGATCACAAAACGATCATGTGATCTTGGATTGACTGCTCGGAGTTCACGTTGATGACGTCATGACTTGTGACGTTTGTTCCAGACAAAATTGATCGCTAAATAACGACCATATATGGCAAACCCTTCTTTTTTGGAAACTACTATAGGATGTCAGTAAATATTTGGTCTCGCCCATTGAATTTTATTTTTATTTGTTGAAATGGCTTCTTACTAAGAAAGAAATTACTTTCTGCGCTACTTCACTTTCTATGCAAAGGGCGGTAGGAATTATAAAAAATACTCTGAGTGTGTGTCCTTTTATTAATTTTTAATTCGGTCGATGAATCTTTTTGATACTTGGCAAGCATATTTACGAACAAAAGAGGACGCAACTTTTTGTATTTAAAAATAAAGTTCGTAACAGTTGCTGTTGAGAAATCTGCTTGCGAAGGTGTCAAAAAAACTCCCATTAAAATAAATTAGAGGCGAAACAATAAATTTCCCTCGTTATCTAACTATGCCTATTTTTTACTAATCCAGTTAACTATGCAAGTGCGTATTTCAAGTGAATTGGATTTAAATAACTTAAACAGGAAAGGTTTATAATCAGCAAATACTTTACGATATACAAATACTGAGAGATTTTCTTATTGTTTTATGACTTTAAAAAAAAGGAAGAAAATTAAAAAGAAGCTCAAAGGAAGCTTTAAGTTGTTCCAGGATTTCTTATTAAATGAACGTCGATCTAAAAACTACGAAGTAATATTAAAAAAAAACAAAAACAATTCATCATATGGTCGTTCTTGAGATATGAAAATAGCAGTTAAACTAGGAAAGAGGAATAAAAATCAAAAAGACGAATCAATTACTTCAGTAATAAGTTTAAATTATATTCGAATGCTCCACAAAATATAGCGAATACAGTTCTGTTCCCTTGTTCATTTTTATCATCTGATCACCAATGCCAAGGTTGAAGGTCCTCTACAATTCTTATTGCGATGACCTGAGTTCTCTGAAGATCATTCACGATCGGTCTTAAATATGTCAGTATACAATGAACTTATTTTTGCTTAGATAGCAATTAAGACAAGCACATGTTTACAGCACATCTCACCTCACTCATTGTCTACAGCTATTCTTACGAATGGAAAGTTTACTCTTCAAATTCTAAGCGGTGTTTCTTTTTTTTTAGTCTTTAATTACACTAAACCAGATCTCAAACAATCCTGTTTTCTTCTTTCAGCCTTCTTTCTAATTCTCTCTATCTCTCTCTTTCTCTCTCTCTTTTTATATTCTCTTTTTTCTTTTTTTTTCCAGATAAACGCACTTATACCTTGAAACATTCAAGAAGTTACCGACGCATTGATGTTACCGTACAGTTTTATTGACTGTATTATTTTCAACTATTTATTTCATGAGACTAAGATAAAGTTCATTGACAAACTTTGGAAACGTTATTTTCTCAATTGTGAAAAGATTGTTTTCTCAGCTGTAGAGAAAAAAAATAAAAGAGAATCAATACAAAAACTCCGTCTTCTTATCGAAACTATCAGCTCCATTGGTCTTAGATGATATATCTGACCAATATGCAAATTGTGCCAATATTACTAGATATGGATATTCTTGGTTGGTCCCAAAAATGAGATCTTGAAATTGTTTTTATCAGTCCGAAATCTCCATTTGATGAGTAATAAATCACGGCGGAAGGATGTTTAGATCAGATAATCTTACCGCATAATGAAGGGAACAAAATAGTTTATTGCGTTTGAAAAATATGTTCTAGTTTTCTAAAGATCTTTTTTCGGGATAGGATTTGCGTTGAATGACATTCCATTAAATGGAAATATTTTAGTGGAAAATACTTTGTTTGTAAGATTTAGAAAAAGTGGCATTAAAAAAAAAAATATATACATATTTACAGCGACATTGAGAAATTTGCAAAGGAATGTACGTAGATAAAGACTGCTTTTTTTTTAGTTGTTGTTTTTTTTTTAGATTTAGCAAAACTCTGTGGAAAGTTTCTGTTATTCCTGTATTTCGGGAGATAGAGTATATTTAAAGAGAGAGAGAGAGGGAGTTTGGTACTTCAAGTAGCAAGCTTAATAGTTTTATATATTAGTTATAGCCGAAATATAAAGTTAGGCACGTTTCAATACTTTTTTTTTAGCAATATAATTTAAGAACTTACTAGTTGGAGCAGCAATGTTAGGGGTTGACTTGGACTGGTAAGCCGTGCTTATTTATTTATTTATTTATTTACTTATATATTTGCTTGTTTATTTACTTTTTCTTTCTTTTTGGGATGTGGTGGGAGGGGTTGGAAGATGACTCTATTTCGGACATTTTCATTGTTTGCCTGGGGAACAAAAATACCTATTACATCGTGATTTAATAAGGTAGCCCTCAAGTTTTGGCTATATAAAACATGTTTTTATTAATTCTTTTACTTGAGGAAGGTTCTACACCATTTGAACCGAAACTAGTCGTTTCTCATTTTATTATGTTCTTTTTTAGACTTTTTTTAGACTTTTATTTTGACCAGTGCGTCGACATCATCTCATTCAATTGATTTGGAATTAGACAAGCATTTTTTACAGTTCTTTAGTAAAATGGGAAATTTATAGGAATTATAGATAACAACATACTATTAACTAGTTTCATGAATAACAAAGAGAGTAAGATTTAAATGCAACTACAAGTAAATTAAGTATACTGGAAGTAAATAATTACATTAAAAATTAAGCTTGCAGTAGTTAAGATCTATCGTTTAAGATCCTATGATCTGTACGCTCTTAAAATAAAGCTTTTGAATAATTAATAATATAATTTTTTAGTTTAAAAACTAATTTTAGCATCCAGTTTCTTTTGCAATTTTATCTGTGAACGTTCAGTGTAAATTGCTTTCTCAATATTAACTTGCTCCAGAAATGGACAGCATTTACCAAATATCGAAGTGAAGTGAAGTAGTAGCCGTATTCTAATTATGTTAAACTGAAGTTTTTCATATACATATAAGTTTGAGAGTAGTCTTTATCAAATATAATTTTAGATCTGTAAAATAAAGAAAAAAATGTATGAAAATACCTCCGATTTCATTTTCAGAACAACCTACATTTTCACTTACCTCTTTCTTAATCGCCCAATGCTTTATTGTAAACAAAGAAATGGCTGTGGTCTTTCCAAATTCTTCAGTCTACTGTAATGTCTCCATAAATTTTATTTTTTGTTTTGTTGTTGTTTTTCTTTTCCTTGACTTTTTTGAAAGTTGAGAGTTTTAAACTTAAATGTTTAAAAATGTTCTGATGCCAAAAAATTAATAAATGAAAAATTACAAATGAACTAAATTAAAGAAATTCTTTGTGTATTTCTAAAGATTAAGGTATGTATTTAATATTTTTTCATAAGAGCTTTATTACATAATTTTTTGTTTTTTTCAAACAAGGATACCAACATAGAAACAAATGTACTGAGATTTAAGAAGTTAAAAAGAAGTTTACATAGTTTGCTTTTTTTTTTTTTTCGGATAAAATTCTCACAAGTTTGAATTCATATTTTCAGATTTATCATTATTTTTGCTAGGCTGTTAATAAAACCCCAAAACGATACAAAGATGCCTCCAACATAATATGCTAAACAGAAGCCAAACACAAAATGAGAAAAGCTTCGAGATTTGAAAGAAATGCATTAATGAAATGATATGATTAGTTCCTTTCAGATATAACCTTACCTGGTCAAAACGACGACCTGCCACGAGGCTGAAATATTTGCGCCGAAATGGATGCTTATTTCCTTTCCTGTGTTTATCTGCTTCTTCTTCACTTTCTCTGCAGGTTTGAAGCCATTCCATAATGGTTTCATGCAATGAAAACCTCCTCAGTATCTATTCCATGATGAGAAGAAAAACTTCCAAACCTACACTTGATTCTTGGGGCCCTTGCGTAGTATTTGCCCCAGAGTATTACTATGGGAGCGTACCTCCATATCGAAGAATGCACTTCAATACATACACACACAAATGATTAATTCAACATCTTAAAAAAAAAAAAAAAAATGCGAAATAATCGATTCCATTGATAAACATAAACATAAAAAAGGTCGGTGAATTAAATTCTTTCAAGTAGTTTCACAAGATTTTTAATTGAACAACAAATTTGAAAAAAAAAAAAGAAAGACCAAAAAAACAAAAAACAAAAACGAATTAGTATCACTAAGATATGTACAAATAAAATTTCTAATTAAAATTTCTGAACTCGAATGGTTTCAAACTTAGAGAGCTGTTTATACATAATTTTTTTGTAAAGGATTTCGTGTATTCTGCTATGTGAATATGTAATTTTATTTACATATCTTGCAATCAGTTAATTATTTTATTTCAAACGTTCCTGTTGGGCTTCAATTCAACAAAGCGGAAATTAATAATAAAAAAAAAATTAGCAAAAATAGAATTAAAATTAGAATAACTAAAACTATAATATATGAAACAGTAGTAATATAAGTAATCAGGGAGATTTTGGCCAATTCAAATATTATTCCAACAAAATATCCATGAAAACTTGACGAAATGACGAATAAATTGTAATCATGTTTTTATTATTTCGATTGATTACATTTATAATTAAGATTTTTTTCTTTTCTTTTTCTTTTCTTTTAATGTCTGAATTTACACACGAAAAGTAAAAAAGAAAAATGATAATGAAATACGAAAAATAAAAAATAAATATTGTTTTAGTATAACTACTACTTTTAAATTGTTAAAAGAGTTCGTAATTTTCAACAAATATTAGAAAAGATAAACCTTAAATAATCATAAATAAAAAAAAAAAAAAAAAAAAAAAATTCTTATGCTGAAAATTCGTTTCAGAATGAGAATTTGATACTATTTATTTATTTAGTTTCACTTATATATTTATTTATTTATTATTACTCAACATTTACGTTTTAGAAATAAATATGATATTTTAAGTATGTTTTGGTGAATTATTGAAAAAAAAAATAATAAAAAAACAAAAAACAAACAAATACCTTTTTAAGAAATTAATATAATTCAAGCAAATTCATTTTTTTTTAAGTATTTAATGCCTAGGACTTATTTGTTTGTTGTAATTGCAAGGATAGTTTCATTGAATTAAGTTAAAACCATTCATTTCAGTTTTTGAGTCCCATTTTTTTCCAAAATTCTAAAAATAAATGGTAAAAACCAACTGCAATTCAACCTGAAAAGCATCTGACATGTTTATTGTTGTTGTAACTTCAAAGATCATGAGTTCAAACACAATGGGGTCGAGAATAGTTGCAAAGATCACTAAGAAAGCAATAATAAATTAAGATCGAATGACAAATTGAGGTGATCTATTTCCCCATCTTCTCCAGTTTAATTTTTCTTTAGTTCTTACCGTACTTTAAATTAAAGGCATATTTTCAAGAAGAGATCCACGAAAAGATGGCCTATTTATTCAAGCGGCGTTTCATTTAAATCAGCCCAATCCAATATATGTGGGAAAATAGAAATGATTTCAAAATACAGAATCCTAAACTGAGACGGGATGGTCGATTTGTTTGAAGAAACATTCGAAACATTAGCTAAGTTAAAATATTAACTAAATACCAACTTAGAACCATTTATTGAGTTACAATGGGCTTATTTCATTGAAGAAGTTTTCAATTTTTTTTTTGTAAAGTCAGTTACGGGAAAGAAAAGTTAATATTGTACCTAATTTGTTTTTTATAAATAATTTTAAACAACGGCTATTAAATTATACTACTTTGCTATTTTCTAATTAAAACTTTTGTCTATTGAATTAAATTCGATTTTTAATTCAAACGTTCAATACGTCTTTTCTTTTTCCTTTTGAAGACAAGTATTTAGTTGGTTTTTTTTTTTCGTATTATCAATTAACACAGTGATTCTCAATCTAGGGCTGTTTTGATATTAAAGAGCTTTTGAAGCATAATTCTGTTCGAGAGATTCATGTTTATTTTATTCATGGAAATATGACTTCATCAAAACATCGTTCTTCCTAGACTTTGCTGTATTTTAAAAATCCGAATTTTGGAATCAAGCTTTCTTGTTCGTCGGTGAAAATTACATAACAAAAGAAAGTTTGAAGTTAAATAAATGTATTAATTTAGTTGTTTTAATACATAACTATCGTCATTATGATTATTTGCTATGTTGTTAATTCCTTTTACTTTTTTTTTTTTTGTCTCTTTTCATAAAAGGTTGTTTAATATTTACGTTGATCTTTTACTTTTGTTTCATCATTCCTAAATGATGAAACAAAAACCGGAAGTAAATTATAGCTATATTATTCATATTTATATTCATGTGAGCTTTAATTATTCTCAAAAAGGCTTTATTCAACACAGAGACGGTTTTAGGTTATCTGAGGCCCTGGGCAACTAGGATTTGCGAAGCGCCTTTTACATAAGTTTATATAAAGCGCCAGACCCCATTTAACTATTTTGGGTCTTGACCTCTTCATTTGACCAAAACAAAACACTGATATATTTTCTCGTGAGGTCCCTACAACCGCGATTGCCTTCCTTTAAAGTTACCTCTGATTCAAGGAAAAATTTAGATGAATATTATTTTTTTATTATTTACTAAAGCTTTTATTATTAGTTTATTAATCTATTTAGGTTAGTCAGTTTTCTAAAAAAAAAAAATTAAGGAAATCTTCATTTTTTTTTTTAAATACAAGAAGAGTCCCTTCCAAAACAAAACAAAAGTAACAATTTTTCTTTTTTTATAACTAGCATTTCGTAGTAAATTAGTCAAAACAGAGAAAGCTCTTTATTTTATTTATGAACTCAGTTTCCTATGGTTCGTAGATGATCTTCTCTTTCATTGTAAGACAATTTCCTTTAGATTGATTTGTTGTGGTTTATTTCTCTTCCATTGGATTTCTTTTCCATTTATGTTGGAGCCATCGTTTAGCCGCGACCGCCAATAAAACGCCGAAGCCAAAAGCATAATTACGAATACTAGCGAAGAAGGTCAAGTTCAAAGTTTCTTATTGCCGATATGAATTGTTCTTTGAGGTTGAAGAACACGCTCCCACTTTGAAGGGATCCTCTTACCGCTCTCTTATCCATCTTCCTTTTTTTTTTTACTTCATTTCTTCTTCTCCTTTCCTTGTGGAAGAGC
>JAFIDM010072853.1:0-25260 GCA_023159025.1 Thereuonema tuberculata
TCCATTGTAAGTCAAAAATCTGTTTGAAGAAAATGTTCTATAATTTCTTTTCACGACGGGGATTGCACTGTGGTTTGGTAGTAACCCTTTCTTGATTTTAACCACAGTAACTTTAGCATTTTTTTAAACCCCCTTTCAGTGCAAATAAGCAGCTAAAATTTGGTATACGTCAACTACTTAAAGTCCTGAATAAATGATAAAAATTTTAAGGGATGTTTCGGACTGACAAACCTAACCATTCCCTTGTAAGGCTACATTAATCTCTCCGAGAAAAAAATTATCACAATTTACGCAGTCAATTTTATGCGCAACCCCCATTTCATGTATCAAATCACTCTTATTTACTTTCGAATATATTTTTTTAAATTTATTCTTATATTCAAATATAACATAATAATCGAACCTTTTATATATATCTTTTAACTTGTAACTATAAGCAATCAAATATATTATTAATAAACTTTGTTTTTTATCTCTATTTCTTTTATGTTTAAAGTGTTATATTTGTTTACTACTTGTTTTAACAGTGGCGGATTTCCTAATAGGCGCAGTAGGCGCGCGCCACGGGCCTCATCAATCAAGGGGGCCTCAAAATTTAACTCTCAAAATAAAAAAAAATAAAATATTTTTTGGTTGTAAAAGCAAGCCTAGGGGGCCTCACCAGTCAGCCCAGGGACCCCATCCACCCAAGTATTTCCTTTTTTTTTGGTTGTAAAAGCAAGCCTAGGAGGCCTCACCAATCGGCCTAGGGGCCCCATCCACCCAAGCATTTCCTTTTTTTTTTTGGTTTGTTGAATTGGAGATTCCGTTTTTTTTTATTTGGTTATGGAATAATGGAACTCCCGCCCCGGGCCCCCAAAGGCGTTGGTACGCCACTGGTAATGAAAATATCTAGAGGGGGCCTCAAAATTGAATTGCTACTTGGGCCTCTCAAGTGCTAAATCCGCCACTGTGTTTTAAAAATTTACGTTTATTGAGAAAATTTCTTGCCTTTGTAGAAATTTAACATGTATGAAATTTAATGCTGAAGTTTTAAAAAAAGACCAGAAACAATAATTAAAAAAAACATAAAAAGACCATAAAAATCTCGACCAGATTTCGATCGGACCTTGAAAAGAATCGGCTGATCCGATAGAAACCTGGTCGAGATTTTAATATGTTTATATGTTTTTTTAATTATTGTGTATCTTACCATTTCTTGCAGTTTTTACTGGAAACTTTGTTTATTGAGCCTGCAAAATGGTGGACTGTTATATAAATCAATTGTTATAATTAACATCATATCTGACATTTTGTTGAGAAACTAACTGCTAATATTCAATGTAAGAAACGCTTGAAGAAGGAAAAGCATAAATATTCTTTATCGAAAATTTGCTGCTTTAAATAAATATACGAAATTCTAGAGATAAATTAATCTTTTAATAAATATGAAGAGAGAGGAGATAAGAAGAAAATATAGAAACTATATTTATAAATTAAAAGAGATAGCTGCATATTATAGCACTGTAACTTTTCTGACATTTCATTTCATATAACTTTCACTATTTTTAGATCTTTTGTTGTGATATAAAAAGCATGTTGAAGAAAGAAAAAAGTTTATCGATCTGTTTCAACACTGGACATCCGAGGACTGGAAGAGAGTGATTTTCTCAGATGAAAAGAAATTTAATGAGTAAAAAACGAAATGAATATTGTTGTACCAGTAAAGCAGTGTTAATTGCGAAAAGTATTCATATGTGATACCATGAAATCGAACCTAGTACATGTGAACAATTTGTGGAGTCAATGACACATCGAGTTCAAGCCCATATAATAGCTTGAAGTGGACACAGAAAATATTAAGGCAATGTAATCTTGATGTAATCTGTTCGGTACAGCATAATTTCACTTAAAAAAACAAAAAGTTCAATAAAACAATGAAATATAGCCTCTTTGTTGTTGTTTTGATATACATTGAGTAAAATTGTGGGTGGGGATATTTTTTTGGACCGAACTCTATAAGTGTTTACAGCACCAATAAGAAGTAAACAAGTATCTATAATTTACATAATCATTTAAGTTAACATAATGAAAGGTGAAAACCTATGGGTGGGAGGCAGGGGGCGCCATCCCTTTTATGGAGTTATTCCTGCGTCCAACCATGTTGTGAACAGCCATTGAAGTGGGAACCTAGATCCAGACGGCATCAGTTTGTCATTCAAACTTGATCTTTGAGATAAAAACGAATAACCAACCAGAAAATGAAAATAAAGCTGAAGACCTCAAATAAAGTAATAAAAACCACTCAAAAATAGCTTATGTACTAAGAAAAAATGAAAATAAAAATTTAAAAAAATATATGAATAACGTACATGAATAACGTATATAAAAAAAATACCAATAAATAAAAATGAAAAAATAAAAATAAATAGAAAATGTTTCCTCAATATGTGATTTTTCTTCAAACTTAACTAATGAAAACTGTGTTATCTTCTTCTTTTTCTTCCTTCCAATTCATCACTACTTTTGGTAATCTTCCATTCCTCCTACTTCTCATATACCCATACCATCTTAATCTTCTCTTCACAATTTCTTTTGCAATATGTTTTTGAACATTCTTTCTTATTAGTGTATTCCTTATCCTTTCCCTTCTTGATTTCCTTGCAGCTGTAATCTGTCTTGTTATCTCTTATTCCATATTTCAGCCCCACATAGTACAAAAGTTTGAAAAAGATTTGTAAATTATTGCTTTTGCAAGTAAATAACTGTTCCTAAATTAAGTATTCCAATCACTTCCTAATATCTTTTCAATTTTTATAAACTTTTAACTATAGAAAACTATAGAAAAGTAAAATTAAGTATTCGTTTTCTTAATTTTAGTTTCTTCAATCATCACTCTCTGTTCTGTCTTAGTTAAATTTATTTTCTGATTCCATTTATTTTATATTCCTCCTTTATTTTCCTACATATCGAATCAATATCCTCCTTATCTTGAGTCAACGGCCAAACCACTCTAAAAAATTTTAATGAATTTTATAATCAATGTAGAAATTCTGTTTGTAAATGTGATAGACAGAAAGATAAATATGAATAAAACAAAATAGAGAAAATTAAAAAAAAAAAAACAACAACCTTTGGTTTGATCCTAAGTGAGCTTCGATCATAGAAGAGTATCGAAAAATATAATGTTTTTTTAATAAATTTCAAATGCTAGTAAGAACTATTTTAAATTATGCAAATTAGTTTCGAAGGAACACTTATCAACGAGATAATTGTTTTTATTTATTATAGTGTAAATATCAATTAACTCACAACTTCTTCTAATTAGTAATGAGTTAAGTTTTCTGTTTTCGAGAGATTATAATGTCCAGATAAACTAAAAAATTATTCAACTAAGATCCCGATTCGAATTGTTAAAGCTCTGACTTATTGCGATACAGTAGCTGCAGATAGTTCAAAAACAAAGTGACCTTTATTCCATTTAGAAAGCTCCAGAAATTTCATATTACCCGTAGTTTGAAAAATAACTATTTATCGCTTCAGATTTCTGTTCAACCAATTAGTTAATTTAAAACAAACGAATTTCAGTTATAAAAGTAAAAATACTGATTAAAAACGATATCGATAGAAAGCAAAAAATACAAAAAACAAAAGACAGAGAACTCAAAACAACATTTGTTTCAAGCGATTTACTTAATCTTTGAACTTAGGGCATCTAAATGCTTAAATCTAAAAATTCAATGCATTTTGATAAACTTCTAATAAACTGCTTTTTAAGATTTCTTTTTAAATTAAGTAATATTAATTGAATATTTGATAATTTTTAATAAAAACACTTTTTTTATAACAGACTAAATTAGTAAACACAGATATTTATGTTGTAGAAACGTGAATGAAATAAAACGAAATCTTTAAATCTCTAAAATAAAATTTAGAATTGTGATAATTTTTATCGTTTTTACTACATTACTTTTTATTACTAACTATAAATTTACAGACGTCTCTGGTTCAGAGCTTTATGGAGTTTAAATAATTAGAGATGATGATTTTTTTAAATTAAGAACTTACCCTTGGAATTCAGAAATTAGGCCACAATTATTAATTTATAAGTTTATTTTTTTCTCCTATTTAAATTAAAACAAATTTTTAACTGGTTAGAAGGGGGAGATTTTAACGTGCTCAAACTAAAATTTTAAAAGCAATAATGACATTGCCCAATTTACTCACGCTCTCAAGTATCCTCAATGGGAATCTAGGACAGCTGTTTCGTCATTTTTGGACTCCTCAGCGAGTTTTACCCATATTGACGGTCAACTAGAAGGCGTGAAAGGCAATAGTTCTCGCTATAGTGTAAAACAAGAAAGTGTTTATTATACAGAAAAGCTAGATTTTAATTTAAAGGTACTTTTCAGTGGTTCAAAAACCAAAAAGAATTAATAAAATAAATATATAATAGCAATGCCGGTGTGGTCGTGCGGTCTCAGGTGTCGGTCTGCCGTGAATCCATTATGCTAGTATCCAGGTTCAAATCCCGGTCGAGAGCATGGATGTTTTATCTTTCTTCTTCTGTGTTTCGTTCTGTGTGGGACTTACTGTCTCAGGGTTATCATTTTGCAAAAAAACATAATAAGTTCTCATTACTTAAGTTATCAAAATCGGATTAACATTAATCCTATCACGAAAGAGCTAATATGCTATCTTAGAGCTTATAATGAAATGATTAAAATTGATAAATTACGACAACAATATATAAAATATATACAGGGTGATTCAAAATTCCCTGTACAAAGATAGGTCAGGAATACAAAAACAAACATATTCATAGTGGAACGTATGTTCGCAAACGCCATCCGAATTTGCTATAGGGTGTTATTTAGCAGCACATTAGTTGGGCAGTGGGAGCCTTCGTCATTTGAGACGTTGACTTTGTACGAGTAGGATGTATCGCTGAGATATGCACCTAGTCTATGGGACAGCGAACGGATAAGGACAAACTGCTGTACGGTTGAATCGTGAACGGATCCCAACGGCCACCTCCATCACCCGACTTATCCTGCATTGATTTCTTCCTCGGAGGTTACCTCTAAGGCATTGTCTACGAGACCACCCATTGCCACTGATACTGATCTCGTCGCAAGAGTCGTCGCAGCTGAATGTGTCCACGAAAGACCTCGCATTTTTGCATATGTTCGGCAATCCATGCATCGACGTTGTAAGACGTGTATTACTGTTAGTGGATTTTCAACTTTGAGCCCCTACTGTAACCTGTAAATATACACCTTACTGGCGTATTGTAACATTGGTATAATAAATATTGTTGTCTACTTACTTTGGCTTTTATTTCTGAATCTCAGTGCACCTTCTAGGACATTCGGGTGGCGTTTGCGTTCCACTATGAATACGGCTTGTTTTTGTATTCTGACCTACCTTTAAAGTTTGGGCAGGGAATTTTGAATCACCCTGTATATAGAAACAGGAAAGAATTCCATTCCAAAGTCTAAATAGTTCAATGTTTTTGAAGGGAATGTTTGTTATGTTCTCTCGCTATTTGCTTAACAAGGATTCACATTCAAAAGATTTCAAAGATAAAAATTAGAAAGTCTATAGTCCTTACATATGGACAATAAGTATCAAGAAGATCTATCCAAAGGTTCAAAAATTAATAGGGAGACACACATACACACAGACTGAAGGATCTATAAGCCTCATTTTTTTTAGGAAAGAAGGCTAATAAATATGACTTTTAAGATAAATGATTGTTTAATTTTAGTTAAATTCTTTATATTGTGATTTAATACTCTTTTCTGATTTTTATATTTTTTTAATAAAAGTATGTAAGATAGAAAACTATGGACCAGAACAAAAATGTAACGATGAGAATACAACGTGTGTCTGTAGAAATCCAGATTTCCTTTCCCATCCAAGAGATAAAAAAATATGCATTCCAAGTTAGTTATTTTTCTTTATTTTCTCCGAAGTGTTGTTGAGATAATATATTTTTGAAATTTAATATGTATATTTCTTTTGAAAGGAATTTGTAAATTTTCTTAAATTAATTTTACAACATAAATTAAATTTTCATTTAAAAAAAAAAAGTATTGGAAGCCTAATAATTTAAAAATTTTTTGCTACATTATTTTTGAACTATATTTTAAGTTCGTCTTGTAAGTAATCTAGAATATATGGATAACTTTTAAGTGTAAAGAATGCAAGAAAGAGGACTGTGGACAAAACAAAACGTGTAAAGGAGATTTGATTGGATGTGAATGTCTAGAAAAAGAACATGTTCCAAACGATACAAAGAGTTGCATACCAGGTATGTAAATGATATTCATTTCATTTTATGTTCGTTCTGTAGTTTTTAAGCATTGTTTGCTAAATGGATCCCATTTTACAGCCAGTGTTGGCTCCTTCGGGAATGTTATTACTACGTTATATCTAATGTTTATTTCTAATAATATTAATAGAATGTAAGCCAGAGAACTGCACAGACAACATGCAAAGTAACGCTAAAATCACGGCATGTCAATGTAAAGAAGATCATATTCCAGATCCATTTGATGTGCTAAATAAATGTATATCAGGTTATTTCTTCTGATACAAATGTTTTATGCAGAAGCATTGGTTAATAATATAATTTTCATTGATATAAAGTTTGTTTGAAGAAAAGCGAAGGATGTCTTACAGAACAAAGAATGCATCGAATTATCATCTTATTTTTATAGTACTATATAAAGCTGAAGAGATGTTTGAACCCGCTAATCTCAGGAACTACCAGTCCGATTTGAAAATTTTTTTTTGCATTAGATAGTCGGTTTATCGAAGAAGGTTATAGGCTATAAAACATCACGCTACGACCAATATGAGCGGAGAGTAAACATAAACATCAACCAACGGCTGCAGCGGTGGCGACGGGGCGGCATGGCTGCACGACGAGAACAGAACATTACCGAGAAGGGCCGAATTTAATGCAAGTGAAATCGCGGGGAGCAGCTCGTGAGTTATAATTGAATCTATCTTCCTCTCATCAAAATGAAGGAGTTGCTATAGTCCCTAGGTTGGTTCTGATTATTTTGAGAGTGCTTTATTCTTTCTTTTTAATTTACAGGATATTTGATTCATAAAATTATGTATTATGTATGAAACTTTCTAATAGCATCTACAGGGATTCCCCACGGACTTCCATCTCATTGGACTCATTTCAGTTTCTCTCTGTATATAAACTGTCACTTTGTAGCAAATCAATTACTCGAAGTGGGTTTCTCCCATTATTAAGCCGAAACTATAGTCGTCTGTATTTCATTGTGATTAAATATTTTTCACCTTATTCAGATCTACCGGCTTGATTTTTTGCGATTTAATATGAACAGCACATGTAAATCTAATACGTTATTACAAAACGTATGTTAGGAATATAACTTATTTTCAAAAAAACTTTTTAGTTGAACTCGAAAGGCTCCTCACAATGTAAAGTATTTTAATTTTGAATAAAAAGTTTTAATATTCGTTTTTAGTGTGTATTTATTTTTATTTTTTTTTAAAATAAAAAAAATATGTTAGGAATGCTGGCCGTTCTATAAGTATCTAGCTAAATATCAGAAAAATGTTTTCTACCTTCTACCAAATCCGGACAACCAAATAATTTCTTTCGGAGACATTTTCGAGAGCAGTTTATACGTTTTCACAAGAATAACAGTATCCTAACACCAAGACGGATACCCAAATGCTTCACCTCTGTACAACAGTAGGCATGTATCTGATGTCAATACGAGCTCTTCGTGACGCTGAGTGCGCGTTAGTAACCGTGCGATAATTTACAGGGAAAGTGGTAAGTTCCGGTTGGCGTTAAAGCAACACGTGTCTTTTATTAAGTTTATTTAGGAGTCGAAGGGCAACATCTCTGAAGCAAGACGTTTATTTGATGAGGAATATGGTTTTCCTCCGAAACGGGCAACAATGACTGCAATAAAGAAGAAATTTGAAGACACAGTTTCTGTTGAACAAAACATGCTGCGAAAGGGTCACACATTGTTTGTCATTACATTACACTGTTGTTCCTGTTTCTGAAATTGGCCATCTTATTTGATTGTGGCTGTTGTGTGCAAAATTGATCTGCTTCAAACTATATACCCTGTATAATGATAAAAAAAAAAATCTTTAAGTTATTTCATACTATCTTAGTAAAAACGTCTGAAAACAAAGAAAGTACAACCGTTATATGTGCTTGTGTATTTACTAACAGCTATTTACACTGTATTTGTAAATACAATACAATGCTAAATAGTGAATAAACTCTTTTATTTATCCATTTTTATCTCTATTCCATCAGCCCGGATAATTGAGAGAAGAAAAACAGTAAAAAACGTTCACCTGTCACTTTACAATGCAGAAAACAAAAAAAAATGTATTATAAAATGTGCAATTAATTACATATTCACCACACTCTTCTTTAAGCCATGTTTTTACAAAGGCTAATTGTACACCTTAATTATAAAAAGTTATTAATTCTATATCTTGCGTTAAAAAAATAATTCTTTATCGCAAGTTAAATAACATGTTTTTAATTTTTATGTTAACAGAATGTAGAAACGAGAACTGTACGGAACACATGCAATGTAATCTCAATAAGACAGCGTGTGAATGCATAGAAGGCTATTTACCAGATCCAAACGATGAATATGAAAAATGTGTACCAGGTTAGTTGATCTTATACGTTATACAATTGTCTCGATTTTATGAAAAGAGTTTTTTTCGTTTCTTGGATTACTAACGTTATTGTCTCGAGGTTTCGAAAATGACTTTACCAAAGTTACACAAAGTAAAATGTTAACAAATTTTCCTATTGAATTATTGATCTTTGTATATTAATATATTCTGCAAAACAATTGACTGAAACGTTATGAGCTATTATTTTTTTAAACAAAAAAAAAACTGTACAGACAACAGGCAGTGCAATGCTAATAAGACAGGATGTGAATGTATGGAAGGTTATCTACAAGATCCAAAAGATGAACTAAATAAATGTACAGCAGGTTAGTTTGTCGTACTTGGTTCAAATTCAGGTTTCAGTCAGATGGAATTCTTTCTATGAATTGTTAAACTTCATCGGATTTTTATCAACACAGAAATTTGTATCTGTGGTTAAAATATTTCTGAAATCTATTAAATAGAATAGAACTACCCGCGTAAAACCATAAAATTTAGCTATCACTAGCACTCCCGGTTTCTTATGTTACTAATCTCTTTCTTCAGGTGAAGCAGGGAAAGAATGACCATCAATAAATTTGAAAACATCCAGGAGAAAGCAGAAATAGGGGAAATATATAAATTAATGTTAAAGACGTAAAGGAACCACACATTATGTAAACAGATGGTGGGCATCAGCCTATAAGACTAGATTATATCACGTGGATGAAAGGGTTAGGGTAACAAATGAGCAGTTAATTGGTAATAGAACCTAATTAAACCACTATATATAAAGACGTGAGTGGATAAGAGAAATTTTAAAAACTTAACAATTTAAAAAAAAAAACAATTAAAAAACAATTAGCATTCTAAAAATTTGGATTGTTAATAATTGAAAAACTCAAGGATTGGGAATGGAAAAAAAATAGCCTATAAAAAGCAACCTTAAACATAGCAATAAAATCGTGTTGAAAGGCCAGGCTAAAGTCGTAAAATATAGGTAGCGGTACTGATAGTTAATTTTTTATGCGATAATGTGTATAGGCTTCTTATATTATACTAATACATCCTCACACGTTCTCTCATTCTATTATATAGGATTAAACTGACTTTAGTCTTTCATCTCTTAGAATAAAAATGTAAAATTGTTATAAAGAACTTATAAAGCTAAAAGAAATTATTGGAAATATAATATACAATTATTATTATTACTATTTTAATTTTAGTAATTTATTTGCTTCTGAATGAAGCAAATAACTAATGACATTTTCTCTAATATTTCTTTTGAATTTTATTAAAAGAATGCAAGCCAGAGAACTGTACAGAAAACATGCAGTGCAATACAAATAAGACAACGTGTGAACGTAAAGAATGTCATGTTCCAGATCCGAAGGACTAGAAAATAAATGCATATCAATTTAGTTGCTGTGATATATTTTTGGATTTCAGTCAGGAATAGTTTTTATAACTTTCAGCAGTTAAAGTAATATTGAATGATGAAAAGATGATGGTGCAGGAAATGCAAGTCTAACAGGTTTCTATGTAAATGGAATTTCATCAAGGATTACTGTATTAGAAATGATAAGTTCACATATACTGTAATTTTCTGTTATATGCTGTGTAAGCAATTGATTATCGTAAGTACACTTTTATTTATATATATATATGCCGATAAATAAAAACATTGTTTTCTTTATTTTCTGTCCGTTACATTTCCGAAAACATAAAACACAGAAATGCAAATATACTCACAAGTCAGCAATGCAGTGCAAAATGATATTTTTTGGCACTTGTGACTAAATTCCATTATCAATGATGCTCGTTTATTTAACGCCGTTTATTAAAAAAAGCTTCAATAGTTCAACAAACATAATAACAGATGGTGATACAACTTAATCTGTAACAAACATGTGATGAATCAATTACTTTGTCGTTTTTATGACTGTTGCTCTTTTGTTTTAATTGAAAATGAAATCTCGATAAGAATACGAACTTCGAAACGTCTACTGTAAGTTTTTTAATTATTTTATAATTGAAAATCTTTTTAACATTTATACTGTACAATGATGATTGTTAATAATTTATATATTCATGCGTTGAGACATGAATAAGGTATCAAATATTAGATGTAATATTGACGATAACTGCATTTTATTTTTCATCTATTTCGATCAACCGGAAGTCACGTGACTTAAGGTCAGCTTCTAAAACGTTCATTTTTAGATGACCAAAATGAAAGACAAGTTGCTTCTCTCATTGAGATGAATTTTTTACAGGTAGTCCGGTCGCGATCAAACGCCACGTGACTTAGAAAACGGTCTGAGCGTTCAAGGTCACTTGATCACCAAAATTTTTTCTAAAGACAGTTTTACTAGTATTAATAGAACAAAAACATTAAGTTCCTGAAATAACTTAAGGTGTTAATTACTGAAACGTCGTGCTTAAATTTCATTTTTTAAAATTTATTTTCCTTTCTTTTTTTTATTTCTTAAGCCTTGAAAACGTTAAAAATGGGAATTCTTTGCTCACTTTTCAATTCTAATGTCCATAGAATAAAAAAAGCAAAAATTTTCCAATTCGTGAAAAAAGAAAAAAATGAAATAAATCCAAATATTCCATAAATAAATAAATATGAAATCCGAAGTTCTTAATTTCTTGAAATATTCATTTTAATCAAATTTAGTTGCTTCTCGGCTGTAAGGTTTCTCTCTGGGAATTTTAACTATTTTCACTCGCTAATTTCTCGACAAACTCCAAAAATCATATAAAAGGGTTAGGTCGACTCTTATCCATCTAACCAAAGTTAGAGAAGATCCAACCGTCGGTTCAAAATTTATTGAGGTGAGAGAAACATATATTGATGGATTGATAAGCAGCACTTATCTGTAAGAAAGTAGGGTTAAAGTGTTGTTAGTTACATAACTAACTAATTTGATATGTCAAATTGCCTATACAGGCATAACCGGCTAAGCGCCGTCTCTCTTATCGACGTTTCGCTTAACCTATCATTTTCAATTACAACCTTACAATCGACACGTGCCTTGCTTCTTTTGCCATAACCTGATTTATATACGGGAAACGCAAATGTCACGTGAACGAATAAGGTAACCACAATAGCGGGCTCTGTCATGAAGAGAGTTTTTGCCATAACGTGAAAATTTACACTTCTCAGTTGTCATCATGCCCACGGTTTATTTACGAAAAAAATAGCATTGATTTTTATAAATATCATTTAGTCAATGCATCGAATAGATGAAAGAATGTTTTTAATTAATTAAAATAGGAAATATTCTCTTTTTTTTCATCGTTTTGTCTTTCTTGGTTATCAGTTTCGATAAATCAGTTCGATAAATAATTCAGTCTCGTTAAATCTCGATCAGCGACGATACGTTTTCGAGATTTCAATCGCTTGTCGATTCAAATTTTCAAGCCGAAATTCTATAATGATTTTGATTACTAATGTAATGTTTTCTGAAAGCATTCACGAAAACATAAGAAAAAGATGCCCTCCGATCGTGAAAATCATTTTTGTTATCGGTAATTTCGAATAAATAGATACAAATCGATTGGACTTCAAGTTCTATAATTCGCCACCAGGAACGCTAGTGTCGGAACTCATGTTTATCGGAACTCGTTTTTCTACCCTAAAGTGATACGCTATTCGAGGAAAGTTAACGTGTCACGTTAACGGTATTTCCTCTACAGGACAGTGACGCATGCGCAGAATACCAGCCATGTGACTTAAGCGTTACCGTATAGAATAGCGAGCTGGGCAAAAACTCTCTAATGATGTATTTCGCAATACTTCACCAATGACCGCTCGCTTCTTCTCTCAATCGAGGCCATCTTAATTCTTAAGTTTATTTATAGAAATTGTTCGCGTTTCGGCTCTTATATTCTGTTTATATAATATTCGTAATGGTAACTAAGTGTTGTCATAAAAGTAAAAAAGAAAAAAGTTAACGGTTAGGTTCTGTTCATTTTACTGCACGTTTATTTCTTTTATTTATGATCGGGATGGCCTTTATATCACGGCATCATATATGCACAGGCAGCCTTCGTTTTATCCGGTGTGGCGCTCCTACTTAGGCGTCGTAAATCGAATCCACGTAAAACAAACCCATTCTATAATGTAAAAGGAGGGGGGGATATGTTCCACACATCCAAAAATATATTGCTTTTATTTAATTAAACCATCTAAATCTAAGTTTTTAGGATTAAAATTAAATATTTACGATCTTTCATAGGCCTACTAAATTAACATAAAATATTGTTGGTTGAAACTCTCTTCCAGGCAGCATCAATAAACTGTACGGCATTTTAAGATATTTTAATAGACTATCAGTAATCTTGAACAATCGTATCAGAGTCTGTATCCAAAACACTGATTAATTTTCTGAAGGATTCCAGCAGATAATAAGCCTGAAAAGTAGCTATAATATCCTTTGTTCCTCTGCTGCAGAAGGAAAGTTGTATTACGAGGCATATAAACAACATTAACTTTAGTCTATATTTCATCAAGATGGCCAGTAGCATTATCTAACGCATGAATAGCTTTAGGTGGTATTTTTTTTCTTTGCAGGTGGAGGGTTGTCTGTATTCATTTTTCTCAAGAAATTGAATTTTTCTTTTTTTTTTCGCATTTTCAATTTTTTTAAATATATTTTTCCTCATTTTGGCACAAATTCTAAACCAGCGTAAATCTGAATCGTCGTAAATTGAACCGTCTTAAAACGAGGGCTGCCCGTATTCAGGTTTCTCAAGAAATTCAATTTTTCTTTATATATATTTTTTTTCTCATTTTGGCATAAATTCTACACCGGCGTAAATCTGAACCTTCGCAAAATGAGGGCTGCCTGTATTCAGATTTCTCTGGGACCAAAATGCACTTGCAAGATAACAAAAGCTATGGTTCGCTATTCGACGATTCTCGTTAAACGACGTTGCGCTGTCGGGTTTATCTAATACCTTGTAATGTCTGTATAGTCGGACCTCTATTTAACGAACCTCTATTTTGCGAATTTCTCTATTTTGCGAACTTTTCTTTGGAACCAAGAACATTTTCCTAATTTCTTCGTAAAATAACCTCCAAATACCGAAATGCATTTTCTATTTAACGAACTTTTTCGTGGTATCTATGTTTTTTTTTTCTCCTTGAAATGTTTTATTATTAATTTTCCCTTAGAGAAAATGAAAGAAATGTGGATACAACTGAGGGAAAAAGAAGAAATTGTTGATGATGTGCTGATTAATGATTATCTTTCAATTGATTTTGAAGTTGAGACCTCGGAAACACTAACTGAATCGGATATTTTGGACAGTGTGAAAAATAAAAACAATACAGCAATGAATTGCGATGAAAATGAAGATGATGAAAAAGGAAATGATCATGATGAAGAAATCAAAAAGACCATCGTTTGAGGAAATGTTAAAATCATTCGAAACAATCCGATGTGGATTACAATTTGAAGAAAATACTGAGGGGTTTTTAGTGCATTGCCAAGATACGAGATGTACTATGAGCAAAGACACTTTTACACTCTTATATATTACCCTGATATTTCTTTATTAAATACTATTTCATTTACTTTTGTTGATGGATATGAAAAGAAAATAATTATAAAGGAAATGTGTATTTTCAATTTTCTTAGTTGAATTGTTCTTTAGTTTAACTGAATTAACAAGAAATTTTAAAAGATGTTAACATCTAAATACACACATAATGGTAAAATTTAACGTGCGCAGGAATGTTAGTAATAAAGAATAAAGATAAAAACGCACAACAATTAAAACATTCACTGAGCTATTTTTCGAATTTTTGTACCGGGAAGGTCGAAACAGTCTGTATTTGATTCCCGGTACAAAAATTCCAAAAATAGCTCAGTGAATCTTTTAATTGTTGTGCGTTTTTATCTTTCTTCTTTATATCTAACTATACGTTAACTAGTATTTAAATTACTCTAATATTTATATTTTTTATTTTAAAAGAGTGCAAAGATGTGAACTGTACAGGCAATGTAACAGCGCTAAGACACAATGTGAATGTAAATCAGATTATATTCTAGATCCGAAAGATCCTAATAACAAATGTGTATTAGGTTTCTTTATATTATTTAACTTTTTGTAATGTTATTTTTTTTTAGTTAATTATGTGAACTGTTTTCCACAGTTTATAACATTGCTTGGAGAATAAACAACGTTGGAATTGTAACGTTAGGTAACAACGTTGCAAAATGTAACTGAGAAAATCTGGAATCCCAATTTTGTAGAAGTGAGCTTTTTTTTATGAAAAAATTATAATTACAAAGATTATTTTTATAATTCTTAATTGATTTTCAAAAGGGATCTATGTATCAATCTTTTTTTTATTAATATTACTAGATGGCTACCCGTTGCGTCGCTCCGGAAGCCTCCCACATGTAACGGAAAAAAAATTTCAAAAAAACAAATTACATCAGTTTATCTAGAAACTTAAAATTAAAACAAAACAAAAAAAGGTTTTAACTCTAAATAATACAAGCAATGCAATAATGAAATCCATTTGTAACAGTCGGAAATTTGTGCAGTTAAGTTCAACATTAACAATATTTCTGTTGCTTGGCAACGCGCGTGCGAATTGTTGCGTAATTCAATTGTTGCTCGCGCACAGTTTTTTTTTAATAATACAGATTATAAATACTAAGAAATTTTCAATTAATCCACTAAATATCTATTAAATTTTTTTAAAGAGAGTAATTTAAATTAACTAAGGCGCTGCATAATCTGTAGTTATTGGTTAATAGTTGTTGGGAAGATAATCACAAATAGAAACTGATATTAGCAGTTACAACTGAATTTACCAACTGAAATTTATAATCAACAGTAAGACATTAGTTACCGAAAGCGTTTTCTGATGATTTTTATGCAGAATTCAACAGTTTTAACAAATAAGTCTATCTGTTATCATCTTTCATTCATATAATTTTTTCTATACCTTGAAAATAAAAAAAATGTCAAAAAGAATTAAATGAACGACACAACACAAATATTGGAACTATTAATCCAAAAAAAATTTCAACCTTATTGACAAACCATAATTTTCTGTTTCAAATTTGATATTTTAAAGAAAAGCTTCATAAAAATTCTTAAAATCTTAGATATTTAAAAAAAAAATTAGAACAAAATTTAGATATGTTTTCCCTCTAAAATTGTTTTAACACAACAGTTTTGAATTCGGCTAACTTCCATTTTAAAGGCAAAATATTGATACTGACATCCTGTGCTCCTTCTGGCAGATACATTACATAATTTAAACCGTCTCCAAAATGAAAACGATATAAACTATAATAATTAATTAAGTTTTCTGTTTTCAAGATATTCTAACGTTCAGATGAACTAAAAAATTATACACGAACGACATTGTCAGATCCTGGTACCGCACTGATTTCTAGCGATAGAGTTGCTGCATATAGTTCAGAAACAAAGTGACCTCTATTCCATTTAGATACGTCCTGAAAATTCATATTACCCTAAGTTTGAATAAGAATTATTTATCGCGTCAGATTTCGTTGCAAGTAATTTGTTCATTTAAAACAAAACGAATTTCAGTTATGAAAGTTAGTTTAGTTTATCCAACGCCCGTCCGTGGCTCCTCAGCCATTAGACTTCGAGCCTCCCAGTATCGACCTGCGATGTCTTCTACCGGAACCGTTAAAGCTGAGCAAACACATAGGTGGTCACCGTCCATCCGCCCGAGGTTACACAGCGGGCAGATGTCATCTCCAGCTAGGCCAATTCGGTGAAGATGGGCCTGCAGGTAGTCATGGCCAGTAGTCAATCTGAAGCGGGCGACGGCTTCAGCTCTTTCAAGGTCTCTTGGGATCGGTCCCCTTGTGGCGAGGTTCTCCCACTTCTTACCCATGCTCATGATCTTGAGGGTTCTTCGGGTGGCATAGTTGATGGAGGCGTCAATCAGGTTCTTGGCTCTATTCAAGGTAAATGGTACTTTTGGTTGCTCGGACTCCGCCCCCTGTTTAGCTTTGGCGTCTGCTCTTTCGTTGCCATATATACCCACATGACTAGGTACCCATTGTAACGCTATCATCCACCCCTCTGTAATGGCATCAGCTATTTTAATTCGACACTGTATTGTTCGCATGTATTCTGTTGGGGCGTTGCTGCTTAAAGCTGTAATTGCAGCCTGGGAATCGATCAGAAAGACTACTCTTCTCGGAACATGGAAGGTTATAAGCAATTGAAACATTGCCTTATGGACCGCGCATACTTCGCCATCATAGTTAGTGGCACTTTTCCCTACAGCCTCAGAATTTTTTCAGAGTTTTCTGTGTTTTAATAAACAAAACACAGAAAACTCAAAAATACATTTGTTTCTAGCGATTTACGTAAGCTTTGAACTTAGGGCATCTAAATGCTTAAATATAAAAATTCAATGAATTTTTATAAACTTCCAATAAACTGCTTTTTAAGATTTCTTTTTAAATTAAGTAATATTAGATGAAATAAGGCAGAAAAGAAGCCAAAATTTTTTTTTTTTTTTTTTTAACGTGCCAAAAATTTAACGTGTTAGATGAATATTATCTAATATTATATTAGATGAATATTTGATAATTAAAAAAAAAAAAACACTTATAAAAGAGACTAAATTTGTAAACACAGATACTTACATTGTACAAACTGAATGAAATAAAACCAAATATCCATTCATATGAAATGTCCAGATTTTTCGGCAAAATGAAATTTAGAATTGTGATAGCTTCTATGGTTTTTAATAAATAACTTTTTTGATTAATAATTAAAAATTTAAAGACATCTGTAGTTCAGAGCTCTATGGACTGTAAATGTTTGACATAATAATAAGAGGTGATGATTTTTAAATTAAGAACTTACCATTGGAATTTAGAAATTTAACCACAATTTGTTAATTTCTAAGTTTATTTTTTTTTCTGCTATTAAATTAAAACAAATGTTTAACTGGTTATACGTGGGAGAGCTTAACGTGCACAAAGTGAAACATAAAATGCAATAATGAGATTGCACATTTTAGTCACGCCCTCAACTATCGTCCAGAACAGCTGTTTCGTCCTTTTTGGACTCCTCTGCGAGATTTACCCATATTGACGGTCATCTAGAAGGCAATAGTTCTCGCTATGGTTCATAACAAGAAAGTGTTTATTGTACAGAAAAGTTATATTTTTAATTTAAAAATATATTCGTTATTATGTTTTGATAGCAAGTATTTACTGGATAAAATATTGTGCCCGAATAAACAAAGAAAAAAATCAACAAGGCACAAAAGAAATTCAAGAGATTTCACCCCTGAGATTTCATCGGTGAGAGTCTGATACGGCCGTTTCGTCCTCTTTATGGACTCAGCAGCCAGAAAAACCCCTCGACGGAGAGCTCAGATCGCGGAATCAGGTTAAGAATTCCATAGGATTCAGGTTAGGAATTAGAAATGAAAGAAAAGAAAATTGTTAGACTAAGAGTCTATTAACCTACGAAAAAACATAGATGATAAAAAGTCGATATTCATTTTTTGTTTGCTGTTCATATTAAGTGATATAATTATAACCATGAATTCGGAAAAGTAAATTAAGTTTTTTAGTAAGATTTCATTGGATATTTGAATGGATATTTCTCTGAAAGTAAGTAAGTGTGATTTTGTTCAATATAATATTTTATATTTTCTGAAGGATTCCTGAAGATAATAAGCCTGAAAAGTAGCTGTAATATCCTTGGTCCATCGGCTGCAGAAGGAACGTTATATTAGAAGGCATATAAACAACATTAACATTTCATCAAAATGACCAGTAGCATTATGACTAACTTTAGATGACAATTATTTTCTTTACAAATGTTGTATACTACATTGCAGAAATAGTGTGTGAACCTGTCCAACAACAGTTCCTTTGTTACCCACGCCTTTCTATTTGATTATCAATACACAGGCAATTGCCAGTTATGTAATCCTTTCAATGCACTGGGTGTTTCTAAGTGATGATCTACACATGGGAGTTAAACTAGATGGATTTCCTTTTACCAGACATGTTCACGTTTACTTTTAAAGCTTTTTTCATCATTAATTGTAATACGTATTTATCACAGCATTCGCAACGCCTGATGACACAGTGAAATAAGAGAGACGACTGAATGGATGTACAATTATTAAAATTGATTGTGTTCACCTTTTGTGACTGCATTTTCTCTCCAAAAATTCCTTTTTTCTTTTTTTCGTATTTTTAATTTTTCGTAAATATATTTTTCCTCATTTTTACATAAATTCTAAACCGGCGTAAATCTGAACCGCCGTAAAATGATGCGTCGTAAACCGATGGCTGCCTGTATTCAGGGTTCTCAGGGACCAAAACGAATTGAAAGGTAACAAAATCTATGCTTCTCTATTCGACGATTCTCGTTATACGATACTGCGCTGTCCGGTTTATCTAATACCTTGTAATGTTTATATTTACTTTTAGAATGCAACGAAACTCAATGTGGAGAAAACCAACGGTACAGAGATGATTTCAGTGGGTGTACGTATGAGGTTGAATTTGTTCCAGATCCATCCGATTCTAAAACTAAGCGTATGCCAGGCTAGTTAGTGATTTTTACACTTATATATTACCCTGATATTTCTTTATTAAATACTATTTCATTTACTTTTGTTGATGGATATGAAAAGAAAATAATTATAAAGGAAATGTGTATTTTCAATTTTCACAGTTGAATTGTTCTTTAATTTAACTGCATTACCAATAAATATTAAAAGATGTTAACATCTATATAAACGTTAACTATCATTCAAATTGATGCTAAAGAAGTTGAAATATTGATTAAAGATGTTTTAAGTGGAAGAAGAGTTATTATGAGTTATTTGTATCATTCAAATTACTCTAATATTTTATATTATTTATTTAAAAAGAGTGCAAAGATGTGAACTTCACTGACAACAGACAATGTAACAAGACAGAATTTGAACGTAAACCAGATTATATTCCAGATCCGAATGATCCTAAAAACAAATGTTTTTTAAGTTAGTTTATATTATTTGTTTTTTTTATAATATTATTTTTTTAGTTAATTAATTAAAGTGCTTTCCACAGTTTATAACATTGCTTGGAGAATAAATAACGTAGTAATTTTAACTTTTTGTTACAACATTGTAAAATGTAACTGAGAAAATCTGGAATCCCAGTTTCATAGAAGTTTAAAAACTAAAACTTAAGCTAAAACTAAGTTTTTTTCGTAAAAAAATAAAAATAAATAGAAGTTTAAATTCGACCAGTGTAAAATACAAGCAATACAATAATGAATTCCATTTGTAACAGTCGGAAATTTTCGCAGTTGAGTTCACCATGCGACAATATTCCTGTTGCTTCGGAAAGTGCGTCCGAATTGTTGCGTAATTCAATTGTTGTGTTTGTATGCAAGGGAACGCGCTCGCATGCAGTTTTGGTCTTCTGAATAGAAGTATCAGTTCCCGTTTTTGAGACAAATTTCATTAAAATCTTATTAAATTATCGTTAAGCACAACAATCACAACAATTGCGTCTTTTGCATTCGCAACAATCACATTTATAATTATAAGGAAATTTAAGCAATGGCAATGATACTTTCTTATCAGAAGACGTTGCGAAGCATTCTATTAACACTAATTTTCTATTAAATTTTTTAAAGTAGTAATTTAAATAAGCTACGGCGCTACATACTCTGTAATTATTGGTTAATAGTTGCTGGGAAGATAATCACAAATAGAAACTGATATTAGCAGTTACAACTGAATTTACCAACTGAAATTTATAATCAACAGTAAGACATTAGTAACCTAAAGCGTTTTCTGATGATTTTTTATGTAGAATTCTGCTCCGTAGTTCTGCAGAATGGATACGTTTGTTTGGCAGAGAGAAGGAATGAGTAGCAAACAAACAAAATAAAATCTTAAAAGATTTATTAGAGTGGACATCTAAAATTAGAATTGCTGTATGTAAACAAATTTTCTGACTTCTTTACAGTTGAAGCCAGCATCACAAAAATTCTTTACACAAAGTTCTTTAATCTTGGTTCTTGAACAAGCTTCTTTAAATCTTCAATAGTAAAATTCTTTACTTCGTATTATAATATCAAGTCGATATTATGACTTAAACAATAATTGAACTCTTCACAAACTCTGTGAATGTTATTAAACACACAATTAATTTCAGTTCTGAGTTCAAGTTATACGCACGCTTCCTATTAATTCTCTTCCTAATTTTAAAGGACTAAACATTAATTAAGTAATTACTTATTACGGCTAAAACGGAGAAGAGGGTACAAGCCAATCGCAGTGTTCGGAAGGATACGTGGCGGAGCGAATTAGCCTAAGAAACAACTTACATGCTATTGAGTTCCGAAGGAACTTAAGTTAGATCTACTCAGCTGCAGGATGTATTTTTTGGTAAATTTCGAAAAATTTTGGCCCTTTATAATTTTTTTCCGATTCGGAAAATTGTTCCAAAGCGGCCATTAACTCGAAGGCTTGTACCTTAATCTCCGGTTTGACCCTTATTTCTTTAATCTGTTTCTTTAAACATGAGAGTTCCGCTGAAAGTTCTAAATTACTTCTACTTTAAATTATTATTTAATGGCTTTATCTAATTCACCTGTATGAATTTACTTTAGCTAAATAATTAATGGCTTTAATTCAAACACCTGTGTGTATTTACTTCCTCGATATTCAGTGTAATGTCGGTCTCTTTAATTCAATCGGGTTTTCCAAACAACTTTCACTTGAGTACTTTTCCGCTTGTTCTCACAGAACGCTTTCCCTCCAACATGGAAATAATAAATTTGTACTCACAGTTTACGCAGAACACTATAGGCTTTCCACCTTGGCGAATTATCTCCACTCGAACTGATCGCTAGGAATTCCCGCATCTCCGTTCAGTAGCTCGGACCGCTCATTCATTCGGGACTTGAATCCTGGTCGCACGTTTCAACATGGCAACCGCACTTCTGTTTCTCTTCCCGTCGAAACTTCTCCCATGATGCCTTGTCTTTATCGTCTGCTTCTAATTCGCAAATGGTTTGACTCTTTACGGCGCTTGTCGTTGAATGGCTTTTAGACTTTTCACCTGAGTGAAATGAATTCGGCTCCGATTAAACTCCGCTACCAATGGATTTGGAATTCTCCTTTCTTCAAACTTCAGTTCTTCTCTTGAGGCAATTCCTTAGTATTCTCTGGTTTCCGTTTACTTCAATTATTCTTCTAATAGTTTTGATAATTTTGAATAGTAGTTAATAGTTACCTCACTTAGGTCTTTTAGTTCTAGTTCTTAGTAATCTTAGTTCTTAGTTTTTCGTTCTAGTCCTGAATTCTAGTCCTAGGTCCTTGTTTTATAGTGAGGATCCGCAGATCCTTACTATCGGCCAAACGAAACAACGACTTTGACCTTGAAATGCACCTATGATCCCTTAATCATTCCAGGACTTAAAGAAACTTTTGACAAAGGTTTGCCTCGATTTAGAGTCGCCAACCAGAAGCCATAAACTTTCCCGCCATAAACACTGACATATACAATCGATTCAAATTCTACTATTGCGACATCTGGTGGCCACGGTCGTTCTTTGATTTGGCGGACTTTAAGTATCTCTCCCTTCGTTATGTAACGAGGCTCATATACATAATGCAAATCACTACTTTCAATTTGCTTCTCCAGAAAATAAAATTTCTTTTCAAGCACAAAATTAATAATGTGAATAATATTAATTAAATTATATTTTATAATTTATTTCCTCTAAAAATTCAACAGTTTTAACCAATAAGTCTCTTATCTGTTATCATGTTTTATTCATATAATTTTTCTATATCTTGAAAATAAAAAGACTCAACGAAACAAGTGAAGATAATTTTATGCTTAAAGCTTAAATTTAAGAGCGATCCGTAATAATAAAAACAACATTAGTAAAACAATAATAATAATAATAAAAAAAAAACATTTGCGAAAAAAAGATTAAAAGAAGAAAAAATCCCCAGTAAATACACTGATTCGAACCGACAACATTCAGCTTATGAATCCGAGAACGTACCGTTTCCGTTATAGCTGACAATTGAAATCAGATGGTTGCATTGCTGACATTTAAGCTAACAGCGGAAATACTATGAAAACAATGCCAAATATCTCGCACGTGTGGGGGGGGGGGGGCTTTGGCTCTTAAAAATACCCATTCCTATAATGTTTGGGCCTCTGAACATGATCATGAAACACGTTTGTCGTCCGACCTTCCGTTCGAGAGTTGGTAGGAGGGTACAAGAACAGCAATGCCAAATATTTCGAAGATTGGGGGTGGGGGCCATTGGCCCCTGAAAATACCCCATTCCTACAGTGCTTGGGCCTCTGAACGCGATGGCGAAGTCCGTTTGTCGATCCGATCTTCCGTTCGGAGTTGTTAGGAGTGGACAGACACGGACGGACGGACACGACAAACGCAATAGCTCCCGATTTTGGTTGCTATCACAATTGTTCCAAAATGGGTCGCTAAACAAGTAAGAGAAGCTGGGATTCATTGTCAAAATCTGAAGATCCCCGAAAATATATTCTCTCTCAGAAGCGAATGCCATGAATTTAATTAAAGAAGTTTTTTTTTCCTTTTTATTTTATTTCTTATAATAAGATGACAATTCCAGCCCTCTCAGAAATAACCAGTTTCTATCAACAGTTGCTGTGTAATTTATACTGACAATAACTTTTGGTTATTTTGTATAATAGTCTTGTAAGTCAGTTGGTATGAACTTTTCTCCAAATAAACCTTTTTTAATTAGCTTCTACAATAAAATAGACTACTAGCAAATACTGAAACTTTATTAATCAATTAGAAAAATAGAGAACACAATAACAAGATTAGAAAAGCACAAAAAGAATACTTGTGTTTTTTATTTCGTATAGCGAGTGTCGCAAAAAATGAATGCTTTGAATAGCGACAAATAGCAGATCAATAAATGTACACGCAAGATTTATAACTCAAATCAAAGAGGTCTGATGTATAGTTATTTTAAGCTATCGCCTGTATTCAAACTGATAGTCGTTCTGGGCCTGACACTGATGATAACGCAGTTCCATACAGATGTACATAGCATTAACCAGTTGATTTGGGCTTTGAAGCATTCTCTTTCAGTGGCTGCCTTCATTCCATCGATTGTTGCAGGTCTTGCGCGATAAACATTAGGTGTTCCCATAAGAAAAAGTTCTTTGGTGTGAGATCTGATGAATGAAGGGATTGGGTATTCAATCTACCTCTTTGGCCAATCCGTCTGTTAGGCATATTTTCTTCAAGATACACCTTTACATCACGATGGTAGTGGGGAGATGCTCCATCTTACTGAAAATAAAATTTCTCCTCTTCCTCAAACACCTCACGAAGACATTGGATTACGAAATCCTGAAATAATTTCAAATAAACAGCAGCAGTAACCAGTGTTGTCAAAAAAGAAAGGTCCAATTAAGCCTAAAGCTAACAACTCACACCACAGTGTAACTCTTGCTTAGCTTAAGTCTGGAGATTCAGAGCTGAAAATAAAATTTCTCCTCATGCCCAAACACCTCACGAATACATGGGTGACGGATTCCTGAAATAATTTCAAATAAACAGCACCAGTTACAGTGTTGTCAAAAAAGAAAGGTCCAATTAAGCCTAAAGGTAACAACTCACACCACACTGTAACTCTTGCTAAGCTCACATGGGGTCTGGAGATTGAGTTGTCCAGTAGTTGCTTGCAGACATATTCAACAGTGACTTCTGCTTCAAACCTATTTCTAATGCTAGCACTGGTAGGTCGAGTTGGGGATCTGTGTGAAACTCCTGTGTGACAAGAAGACATAATTAGTGATTCGTGGCCTGTAAAAGTGTGCATACATTTTTTTAGAGACATTCTGTTGTTTAAAGTAATTTATAATAAAATCATTTTTACAAATAAAGGTTATTCCATTTGCCATATTTTAAATATATTTTTTTAATCTATAGTAAATATTGTATCTCTATTTTATACTAATGTTTACGTTTTATTTCCACAAAAACATATGCATAACAGAATGTAAGAATTGTCTCTTTGAGCAAAAATGCAATGACCTGAAAATTGCCTGTGAGTGAAGAAACACATCTCTAGTTCCCGATCCAAAAAAAACCAACGACATGTAAACTAAGTAAGTGGATCTTAGTTAAGATATAGTAACTAAGATCCACTCACTTATCAAGTCTAATCAAGTCTGTGTTCATTTCTCGCAAAATTCAGTAAAATTCACTGTTTAATTAATGTTTTAAAAAGATTACATTTCAAAACAAGTTTCTTTTGACGTTTAGTTCTGAACTCAGAAAATCAAAGTTAGATATGTTGTTTATAGATATCACTTTGTAATTTAAGAATACAGACCAGCTTCTGTAAACAGAATCAAAAATGTAATGCTGAAAAGACAGGATGTAAATGTAGAGAAGGATATGTTATGGATCCAAAAAATGAAGGACGTTGGAAAAAAAGATGAGTTCATTTGAAATATAACGGAATTTTTTTTAAAGTATATCGTTGTTTTTTTTTTGTTTTGTTTTTTGTTTGTTTGTTTTTTTTTT
>JAFIDM010072854.1:0-32869 GCA_023159025.1 Thereuonema tuberculata
GGCTATCCAGTTAGTTTCGTGTGTCGAAGTCAAGATGCTGAACTTGTGAGTAATATTTTTTGAAAAGTTCAGCATCTTGACTTCGACACAGGGAAACCAACACTGGATAGCCCCACTAAAAATCATTAATTTATGCTTGTCAAAATATAAAATACACACAAACACAATGAAGCACAACACAAATTTCTCCTTTTCCTTTCACTTTGCGAACGTTGCATACGTCTATCAATGGCTGCTTAATTTTTCTGAGTTATCTCGGAGTGTACGACTTTTCCAAATATCTAGCTGATATCCAGGAAGCCGAATTTACGTTAAAAGAAATTTTCTCAAAGTATCCGGAGACTTTAAACCTACTTGGAACTATCAGAGTTTTCTATTGAACTGGTATAGAAAAGCAAAGAAGAGCTGCTTCACCCGCACCGAGCTCACCACGGAGGAAACTTGCATGTCCTTTACCCCATGAAGTTGGATGCCACTCTGCCCCGAAAGTTTAACGTAACGTATTTATATGTATAGTGACGTATTCATGTTGGACCAATGGCTCTTCCAAAGTCAAAAGTGTCTCCAAACTCCGAAATGATGTCATCATGTTTTTCGTCATAAAAAAATATGGCAGAACTCTCTCGGCAGCATAAAATTTGCTGCAAATGCACACAAAATTTAAACACAATAATCTATAAAATCATTAACATGTAACAATAAAAATACTTCCCAAGTAAACATAAGGTGATTGGAGATAAGAATAAAGAAAAATGATAAAGTAAGATATTTCCTTTAATGCAGAAAACTTCCATTCCAAACTTGGGAAGAAGAGGAAAAAAAAAACATGGGGAAGAAGAGGCAATTTTTAATAGGGGGCAAACATCACTTCGCAAAAACAAAATATCGTAAGGACTCGATGAGACGTCAGCGAAAAGTAGGAAAAAAGAAATAAAACAAGCAAATTAAAAAAAAAAACCGAAAAATGATGGTTCCAATTTTATGTATTAGTTTACTTTCAGTTTCGAGGGTTAAGATGTTCCCGGAGTTAAACTTCTCCACAAAGAAAGAAGAACCATTGATAATGACTTTGGTATAAGGAAGTATTCATTCTAGTTACATTATCACGATGAAAACTTTTGGCGTTTCAATGCATACTTTCAGAAATGCATCAAACTACTCGCTAATTGATAGTTAATATCGTATGCTCGGAGAGTATATGCACATCCTAAATGCAGGCTTATAAACCTTATCGTTGTTGATTAAGGTGCATCTCGTAATCATGGACTTGTGGAGGACTGATCAAAGCTACAATACTGTGTTGATCGTCGTTCTGAATAATTAGGAAAGAAAACTCATGAAGATAGAAACTTTCCGAATGAGTGATAAAATTAAAGTTCTCGTGGTGCCCGTTTGGCGGAATACTTCTCAAATCTTTTCGAGTCAATGGTTAAATCTAACACAACAGAAGAAAATGGTTAAATCTCGAAGAAAAAACTCAAATGGTTTGAAATTGTTAAGTTATTTCATGGTTATAACAAAATATCAACAACTGGTTTCATAAGCTGAAACGATACAAAATGATGTTTCGTGGAGTAATTATGGTATACTTTACTTTATCTTTAAGAAAACATAGTATCGTGAAACAAAAAGTGATATCATTATCCTATTCCAAACGTACTCCTCGAAAGCTTTATATTTTTTTTGTCAAGTTAATTTCATTAAAAAGAAATTTCAAATTAAATTTGTGCCAACATATAATGTGTTTCTTGTAGTTCGTTCGTACTCTCTCTCTAGTGTAACTTTCATCATTACGATTCTGACAATTAATTTTTTAAGTTGAGTTTATCCATTTATTTAATGCACTCGGTTACATGCAGCCTTTTAATCTGTATTCTTGTTATATATGTTTGTCATATATTATCATATGACTTAGATAATGTAATTTTTTTGCTTTTTTTTTGGCAAAATTGTTTATTGTTTCTCATAAGGTAGAATATATTGTCCAAAATATTGATGTAATACTGTTTTCAAAGTTGACTTTATTTCGGGGAGCTCAGACAGTGGTTACATACATTTAAGTTTCGGACTTAGCAAACTGGTCGATACAATAAGGAATTCGTTTAAAGGAAATTCAGCGCCTAGACACCACACGACTGGAAAGGGAGCTTGCAGACGAAACGGACCGTCTTCTAGCATCTCTTCTGGCTCTTTCGATTGTTCCTTTCACCTGGCTGACACCCCCTGGATTTCTTTGGAAACTCAATCGTCAGGTGACCTAGTTGTCTCTACCTTTCGGTGTAGGAGGACAACGTGCTGCAGGATTCCTACGACCTTCTATCTTCTTTCACTTGTTGCCGAGTACCTTCTCTCTCTCGTCTTCTTGGAGGCGACTGTTTAGGTTGGCTGCCGATCGAGGAACTACCCTATTCCTTCGAAAACCGTTGAGCCACTGCAAGCGAACGTTGTCTTTACTTCTCTTGGAGATGAACAATGCACACGAACGTTTTCCCTTCTTCAGCAGTAGGATGAGTTCAGGTTCTAGAGTGCCACTGACGTTCTCTTCTCTTTTTCATGAGAAAGCTCCTGTGCCGCTGCCTGCCGCTATCGGTCTGTCTTGCCTTGACTCTGCTTCTTTATTTATATCGGATCCAAGCCTCCTTATGCCTAAACTGAGTCAGCTCTATTTATAGAGGGAGATCTGCCTATTCAACCGGTAACAATATTTGTGTAAAAAAAAATTTCGTTAGCTTTTAGAGGTGTTTAAATATATTATTTTTGTATGAGAATAGATCATAATACAAATTCATTTAGCTTTAGTTTCATTTCTCTAGTGAAATTTGTTGATTTCCAGAATCAATTGTAACTTTCTGTAATTACTCAATATTTTTTTTAGTGAATTTTTGTATCCACTTAGATGAACTTTTAAAAATTTTTAAAATATAAAGTTTCTGAATTGCAAACCTTGAATGTTGAATAGTAAATAGCAATAAAGTAGCGTAAATAGCGTAAAGTAGAAAGTAAATAGCATATTTTTTTCTTCTATTAGTTTCATTTTTTATATAGAATTTCCTAGACTAATTAATATCCCGTCTTAAGGACGCTATATCGACGTAGACAAAGAGTTAATCTGTTTTTGTAGAAATGACTATTTATAAAAATTATTTTATTTTTAAAACATCAATTTCAATTTAATCATTCGCAATGAATGCTGTCTTGCCGGCTCTTTCTTGAAACAGAACTGTACAGAACAATTGAGAAGTTGAATTCAAATGGAAAGATATAGGGAGGTTTTTTTTTTTTTAATCTTCTCATCTTATATATCTTCATTTAAAACTTTAATCTCTCATAATATTTCGTTCTTTCTTTTCGAAAGAACTTCTTCAGATGACTAGAGATAGGGTATTTGAATTTTTCAAGATATAGAGAATAGGGTTGGATATCCTATCTCTAGTCATCTGAAGAAGTTCTTTCGAAAAGAACGAACAAAATATTATGAGAGATTAAAGTTTTAGATGAAGATATATAAGATGACAAAATTATTTAATTATATATTCAAATTTTCATATTAAAATATGAGTTTGTTTTCCTATTAGTAAGTGGTAAAGAAAAACTGTTATTTAAGTTTGCTATTACGTATACACTTTAATATTTAATATTAAATATTCAGATCTTTTGATTTTTAGTTTCAGAGACTCAATCGGTCGAATTTAAAATGTGAAAATTCAGAAAATTATGCAAAATGTATAGATGAATGCATTTATGAAAGCGTGAATAAGACATGTAGGTAAGTCAATTATGATTTTGTTGAATGTAAATTGGAGGTCTTCATAAATTATAGAAAATTTTCATGTAAATAAAAAAAAAAAAGTTACATTTCGTTGAGTATAATCTTCTAAGATGATCGAGGAAACATTCAGATTTCAGTTCCTTAGAAAGAAGGTCACTTACATCATTATATTGGAGGATGGAACTCTCGCATTCAAAAATGATAGTATCCTGCATTTTGGATTGATAAAGCTTCCTAATAAATACATATTAGATGAAATTTCTTTTTGTCCCTTTCTGTAAACCTCAAGCTTACAGATAGTCAAGCTTAAAATAGTCATGACTATCAGAGATAAATTCTCCACGTAAACTGTCTAAGCAGACTTAAAAACTTTAAGAGCGAAAGAAAATAATATAACCAAAGAAATTAATAACAAAATATCAGAAAAAAATTATAAAATCAATTCAATAACAAAGTCTTTATAAAATCATTAATAAAGAATAAAAATTTTTAACAACCAAAAAGTTAGTTTCTGTAGCAAAGTTGGAAAAGAGTTAATTATAGAACTTTTATGGTTAATTTTGACATTAGTTCAAGAAATTGTGACCTTTTGACATGCATTTTCATATCAAAAATTGAAGCAGATGTAGCCGTAAGCATTCGTCGAGTTGATTACACTGACGATTGCAGTCAGTGATTCCCTACCGTTCCCCTGAGACTTTGAGCACACATCTTTACATTCAAATCTAACATTCGAATATTCAAAAATTGGCAGACTATGTTTTAAACTTGTAATATTGGGATAAGTGAAAATAGGAAACTGAAATACAAGAAAATATCACTACGAAGTAATATACTTGAAATTTATACAAATTTCAAGCTTGATTTTGATCTTTTTGGTCGATTTTTTTATTTTTTATTTTTATTTTTCAATAATTTTACATTTAAAAATTTCTATATTCACCATTCAAAAAAATCTACCAAAAACTATTCCTATATCACCTTATTAAAAAGATATTTTTGTATGTTGTTGAGTTAAATTTAGAGTAATGTTTTAGTGAAAAAGTTGACTTTCAAAACTAGCGATTAAATACTATATGATGAAAATTCAATCGTTTCTATGTCATAAATCATATTTTAATTCTATAGTAATTTTAAAATTCTAATATTTTGTAATATTTCTGTCGCTTAAAGCTTGCCCTTCTTGGATTGGAAAACTCCTCTTTGCAACAATATTGCTGATGGATATTTAGAAATATTTAAAGTTTATAATTCTTTCAACGAATCAAGGTGTTTCAAGTGCTCCCCACTCTGCAAGCAACGACTCTACACGTTTACAGTAGAAAATTTTTTTGAATTAGATTACTCATTTAATGTAAATAATTTAGAAATCAATTGTGGTGTCGAATTTCTGTTTGTGAATAATATTTATGAAATCATTTACGAAACATATTCATATTCGTTTACTCATTTGGTGAGTGATATTGGTGGAAGTCTTGGTCTTTTCTTAGGATGCTGTGTTTTGTCAATTATTGAATTTTTAGAAGCTTTAGTAGATCTTATTAGGAAACACAATGATCACTGAAAGATTGCTGGTGCTTTTTAAAAGTTAGTTTATTCATAACCAAGAATTATTTTAAGTATTTTAAAGAATTTAAAGAACAATTTAGTTTAGAATTTCTATAAACAGAGATTCTATCTTTATGCAATGCTTTAATTAAAAATATGCACTAAATGATCAAAAACATCCCGATATCTCTGCACTAGTGAGGTAGGGTTACAATATCGGGGGTTTCCATGGAAGGGAATGTAATTGGGGGCGGTTACAAGGACATTTTGACCAGTTACTGCCTCCCGTAGAACACCCCTTCGGTGAAGACCATCGACTCTATCAGCATGACAATATTCCGTGTGATAAACCGAGGTCTGTGAGGGAATAGTTTGTGAACAGTAAGGTTCTGGAAATGGACTGGCCTTCCTAGAGTTCCGAGATGAATCCCGTCGAACACTACGGAAGGAATTAAAACGTCGACTTCGCTCGAGACCCTAACGTCCCACTTCACTGGCTACAGCTCTTTTGGAAGAATGGGCTGCCATTCCTTCAGAGATGTTCAGGGAAGTCTCCATGGCAGAGTCACGACTGTGAAAAAAAGCGAAAGACGGTTCTACCCCATACTAATGACCATTACTGGAGAGTGTGTTGTTGAGAAAGTCTGACTACGGTTTCGGAGATGTGTCCTGATATTTTTGATCACGTAGTGTATTACTATAATTACTTAAACATATCACCATTATTTAAAGATATTGTTTGTAGAGAAATAGTAGTAGATTTTTTTTTTTTTTATTTGCACAAAGGATGATAATATTGAGTATAAAATGTCAATGTAATCGACTAGTAAAACAGCTAAGTAGTTTAACGTTTCTCAAGAGTTCAATAAACGAAATAAAGTCTTCGTAATATTCAAATAGTGTCAGTGCGCTAACATAAACATTAGAAGAGCTATGCCTATTAGTTACTCACTTCAACAAATGGCATTCTCTAATGATTCTTGGAATCTTCACACATGCATAGTTCACTGCATATTGAAGCTCATTATCTGTAGCACTATTTACACTGTTGCACTTAAATAATAAAGCACTGTAATAATTATTTAACAATGAATTTATCACTAAACTTCGACTGGAAGCTTAAAGTATTTCACTAATGCAGATAATTGTATTATGAACTTCTTGACAAATATCTGCTTCTGTAATAAATAAATAATTCACAATTTATTCCTTTTCCAATAACTACAACTTGAGTTATTTCCTTAATGAAGCACATTGGATTCGAAGCACAAACAAAGTTAATTATTTCTTCTTCGTATTTTATCACTAACGTAATTTATAATATCTGCGTTCACTTAACTCGATATTATCTGCTTAACATTTAATTCTGTTTTCACTCAGTATTCTTTTAATACTGGAACACTCTTGATTTAACACTTTGCATTCACTTTAATTCATGATTAATTTCTGCCAAATTAATTCCGTTTAAGCTTTCACTTCTGTTCAATTCAATTCTTTAATTCGTAGTATCACTAAATTCTTCCTTTGCTAAACCCGGTTCCCATTAATATAGAAAGATATAACTTACAGTACTTGACTGACTCACTGCTGATTAATGAACGGTCTCATTCTCATCGACCCGTTCTTTAACTCAAAACACTTCTCTTCTGGATTTGTTTACCTTTTAATTTACATTGGAAGCTCACATCAAATAACTCTCATCAAATAATCATATCTTATATTATTATCTCTACATTGTTAAATTTATATTAAATCTTCTAAGAAACTTAGAGATAGGTGATAGAGATAGCATCTGTGCAAAATTCATTTAAAAGTGAACACACGAACAGTAAATGAGTTGAACAAGCGAAATGTTTAAAAAAAAGAAGTTTCAGCTGTGACTAACTTAAAAATTGGTATTCTAAGTAAATTGAATGTATTCAGTATTTTGTTGGACTTTCCAAAAATCACAATTGTTCATATCGTCAGCACTCGTGGAAACAATAGCTTTTTTTAAATTTACAAATCCAATGATCAAGCACAAAATACAGCGATTAAAACGTTAAAACATAATGATAAAACAACGTACGTATTCGGATCCTCTTACTTCTAGATCCTTTTTCAATAAACGTAATATGGGGCCGTCAATAAACGTAATATGGCCTATCATACAGCCCAGCATTGTTTAAAGAAGTCCCAGGAATTGGACACGGCGCACCCGATTGTCTTTGGACAATTTGAGGATGAATATCTTCGCCACTTTTATGAATCGGCCATGATCAAACTTCAAGGTAGTTACAATCAGGAATTATCTGCCCGTAACATTTTGGAATATGGCCTTTAACTGCACACATACAATACAATATAACACAATACAATGCAAAAAAAAAAGACAAGCAGACGACGCACCACTTTGGTTTACGCATTTTTTCCTCAACAGAGGGCAGTCCATCATCCACTCAGTTAATCCTCACCACAATTCATTTACACGACGACTTCCAGAGGGAAGGAACGGTTTTTTAAAGGGGGTTAAGAACTTGAAAACGGATCTAGAAGTAAGAGGATCCGAATACCTACGTTGTTTTATCATTATGTTTTAACGTTTTAATCGTTGTAATTTTGTGCTTGATCATTGGATTTGTAAATTGAATATTCAGCACGTTAAAAATAGTATAATAGCTATTTTTTTGTTAAAATATTGGAAATGTTGTTTTATCATTTATTAAATTTAACAAACTTCTTTTAATTAATTTAGAGCTTTAATTATTTAGAGTGATTTGATATACATATGCAAAATATAGGCCGAAATTTTATTAGTCATTTCTAACATCATTAATAATTTCTTAATTTGTTACTTATTACTTTTATTTCTTGTTAATGTAAGAATTAAATTGAATTAAATTCATGAGTAATTTCTGAATTGTTAACATTATCATGATAACAATATTTATATAAAGAATAACTACAAGAAATCAAGTGTGTTTAAAGTTTTAAGGTTGAAATAAAATGAATTAGAAAACAACACATAATCCTATAATGTAGGAAATCGTATTACAGAATAGACTGCTAGTGATAATCATGTGAAATACGTATGAATTTCTTGCAATGAAAAAAAAAAAATATTATTGTTAATATTTCTAAGAGAAAATTGTGTATGAAAAGACTAAAATGGAAGTTTTCATAACATGCGTAAAACAACTCGAGACCTACCTTCTTGTTTTTTTGTTTGTTTGATATTACTTGTTAGATCGTCAGAATGACGAGTTGGCCAGAAATGCCTTCAAATGGTAATTGTCTTTTGGTTTGAGGATGGCTTGTGTTTGGTGATTGCTGAACAGAAGAGAAAAGATGTTAGTAGAGATGCAATGTTAATAGGAATTCACCCATTGCATACTCAAATGGAAAAAAATCAAAATGGAACAAAGCGACGAACTTTTCAACCAAAATGACAGTTTTAAAATCCACGAAAAGTTCATCGATTTGTTTGTAAACCTCATCCAACATCCCGAAAAGGAAAACAGGTTTGTTTGTTTTTTTTGTTTTTTATGATTGAACGATCATCCTGACCTATTCATTTCAAATTTCTGAATAAGTATTTTAACTGGAAAAGAAACTGATATTTTCAATAAGGGTTATTCCGAAGGTTAAACAGCACTGAAAAAAAATGCTTCTCTTAAAGAATTTTCATTGTTTCTGAAGACTCTAGCAGTACGAGGCTCAATATAAATACGATTATATGGTTGATATAGTTTGGAGGATGTTCAGTTCACAGAGAGTTTCAGGTACAGGCTCCATACAATTGCTAAAATATTTCGTGGTATTGTACTGAATTGCCTCCGAGGTTTGGATATGAAGCAGTATGCCACCTTCATGACATATCAAAAATGGAAAGTTTTGAGAGATTCGGTTTTCCCAGATCATAGTTCACAATATTTTTTATATAATGAGGTTACTATCAGCCATTTTTAGAATCTGATAAAGAAATCTCCACTTGAGTTAAAAATTATTTTAGCCATCGCACTTGAGATGAAAAAATATTTTCAGTTTAAAAAGCACCCCACTAGCTGCGTCGAAATTGGAGATTGGACATCCGACGCAGTTAGTGGGGTGCTTTTTTAGACTGTAAATATTTTTTATCGTTTAATCAACTACGGTGGCTGAAATAGTTTTTAAGTTAAAACAATTTCACTCACGTGAAATATTGCACTGAATTTCCATTTTACTGATCCGATACTGATACTTTCTTAAAAATGTAAAAAATTACGTTTCGGAACATTGTGCATTTTTATGCAATATAATTTTGCATTTATTTAAATACAATTAATTGTTTACCATAAAACAATTCTATTTTTATTGTGTAGCTTTGTAAAGAAAGAGAAGTTGCAATTGTTCAAATTAATATAAAAAAAAAATCATACATGATTTAAATTAAAAGTTACTTCACTTCAATATTCGTATACCGTCAAATTCGTTTACATTATTTTCTTTCTTATACATTATATATGAATGTCAATAAAAAATTTGGAATAATTTAGAGGCCACGAAGGAATTTTTAATATAACATAAAGTGCTGTGTAATTATTTTCAGTCCAACATAAAAATTTATTTAAAGCTTTACTTCAAAATTATTTTCTGTAATGCTAAAAAGGCAAAAACTGAAATTTAGTAATGAAGAAATGAATTTTATTAGATTATCCTATTTTCTGATAAAGACAAAAACAATAATTGTATATAATAAAAACTTTGTAAATCGTTATATTATATTTTCTAATCTTGATCTTATATTAGATGTAGATCATGATTTTTTTGAGTAGTTTTAGTGTATTCTATTTCTGTATGAAGAGAGCATTTAATTATAACAATTTCTAAATACAGTATTTAATAGTAGATATTGACGAAGATTTGTTAATCTCAAATAAAACTTTATTTTCAAAACAATAATTCTTCTTTTTCAAAATCAAATATTATACTTATTCTTATTCTTCTTATTGTAATTATTACTATTTTAAATAATCCGCTTCTACATAATAAATAGCACATTATACTCTTTACACAATAATGAAAAATAAAATGTAAAAATTTGTGTGCGGTGGTTTGCATGCGTCCTCCAACAAACTGAATTTCTCATCAATTCGCAGGCATGTTGTCTGATAACAGGAGTATTGTTCCATGGTTGACACTGCCCACATCAACGGAATTTCGCAAGCGCGAAGCCAGCAACATAAATTCCTAATGTTACAAATGAATTTCAATATTCTATGTCATGTATTTTTGTAGAATTAAACTTCATTTTTAATTTTAGTTTTAGTTTCATATTTTAGTGTACTTGATGTAATGTGTTTTTGTGAATAAATTTTTGACTGTTCCAATGAATTTCAATATTGTATTGCAAGTATTTTTTTCAGAATTTAAACTTTCGTTTTAGTTTTAAGATATACGTTTTAGTTTACTTGATGTAATTCGTTTTTGTGATAAAATTTGCCATTACATAGATGAGGCTTCTGAAGCAAAGCGTCTGCCTGCCTGTTTGCTTTAGAAGCCTCACCAATGTAATGGCAAATTTTAGTTATCATAAAACTTGGTAACTTTTTTTAACATTTCCTATTTCTGTACCTTTGTTTTGTTTATTTATTCTTCAGAAGGTCAGTGATTACGGAAGACAACAGAATATAATTATTTTTGAAAATTCTAATAATTTTATGAGAATATCTCTATCTAACCTGTGGTGTTTGTATACTTATTCCCCCCAAAAAATATGCACACACAGCAGCAGCAGTCAAGTAAAGAACACTTGGCATAGGCATGAGAATAATGATTCAAATAACTGATTTGAGTTCAGAGAAACTGGCCTTCCAGGTCAATAGTTCCTTTGTTACTGACACATTGTGGGATGTTTACGTGGTGTCTGGTTCGAAGTAAATAAAGGAGGCTTCGACTCTGTTGGATCTGAACGGAACTCAGAGAACTGTTAGAACTGTTTATTTTGGGATTACATCGGTATTTATAGGCTTTGTACAAATGATTTGATTGGTTGTGGCGTTAACAATTGATTGGATGATTTAAATGACATGTGATCACAACAAGTTTTTAAACCGTTGTGATTTAAATAAAGTGAATTACAAAGGACGTCAAAATCGTCAAGAATTTTAAAATAAACAGATTAATAGATAAATTAAATGATGATGATTAAAACACTGAAAAATAACTAAAATACAAAGGATAACTACGAACAACTATAAAATAACTATAAATATCACTACAAGTATCTCCCTTCCCAGATTTTTCGTCCCCGAAAAATAAATAAAACAAGATACAGCCATAAAAAAAATATATACACTAATATAAATACTAATACTGAGCTTCATGAAAGAAAAAAAATTACTTACAACTATTTACAAGAACAACTATTTACCAAAATGAACTATACATCGTGTGATTCAGTACCGAAGGCACTGAGAGGGAAAAAAAAATCTAATTGTTCATGAGTTCACTAAAATATTCTCAATTGCACTCTAATTTCACTAATAATCCTTAAGTTCACTATAATCAAAAGTAATGGCTTTTAACCATTATCAGATTCAAATCTAGAAAGCGACAGTAGATTTTGATGGTTCGAGAATATTCGACGGTGGTTTCGAAGGCTACACAAAACTTCCAGGCCAGGAAATGGCGTCGGGTGCAAGACAATCGTGGGTTGTTTCTGAGACAAATGTAAAGCTGGGCAAACACGTAGCAACATGCGACAATATTGCTGGACAATATTGCTCATTTTTATTGCTGACAACTGTTATCATGCGCGAACACACAGTTGTTGCTACGTGTTCGCCCAGCAAAATGGGCAATATTGGGCAATATTGTTCATTTTTATTGCTGGAAACGGTTGGCAGCAATAAAAAAACCGCTTGTTGCTACGTGTTCGCCCAGCATTACGGCGGAGCTTGGATTTAGCGGCTCTCCACGTTGTTCTTGGTTGAGCGTCAATTCGTGGTGGCGAGTAATGAATACGCAGGAATCGGCGTCAGATTCCGTTGGCCTGAACGTCAAAATGGCTGGCGGAAAACACTGATGCGTCGTCTGCAGGATTTCATTAGTGAGGTGAGCGGCGGCTGTTGATTTTAATTCTGGCGGCAGAAGTTGGCATGATGGTTCGGAAGGGGAATCGGTTTCCAATTGGCCTGAGCAGAGTCACTGAAGCGGCGATGCAGTCCAAGATGCCTGTTGTTGGCATCGAGGAGGGGCCAACGGTAAATTCGCTCGACGGCCATTGGCATCTGCGTTTCGGCGGGGAAAATGATAAGGCGGTAAGTCTGGGACGAAGGGTGGCTGATTTCATGGGCAATCTAGCGGCGATCCATACTTGCTGTTGGCTGGAAAGGCATCGTCCATGCTCCGTGGTCCAAGGGCAGCTGTCTACCTACATCGTAGGTCTGTAGTTGGGCGGGCTTCAACAGCGGCGGGAGAGTCACTCTCGTTCGGGGAATATCAGTGCTTGGAGCGGGGTTCCGAGACGGCACGAAGACGGGTTCGATGGAGCTTGAAGCGGGTTTCGGCTATCAAAATTGTGGGGTGTTTTCCGTGGTGTTTGGTTCGAAGTAAATGAAGGAGGCTTAGATATTGGATCTGAACGGAACTCAGAGAACTGTAAGAACTGTTTATTTTGGGATTATATCGGTATTTATAGGCTATGTACAAATGATTTGATTGGTTACGGCGTTAACAATTGATTGGATGATTAAAATGACATGTGATCACAACTGATTTTTAAAAAGTTGTGATTTAAATAAAGTGAAATAAAAAGGACGCACAACCGTCAAGAATTTAAAAATAAACAGATTAATAGATAAGTACAGAAAATTGAATAATGATGATTAGAACACTGAAAAAACGGAATAACTAAAATACAAAGGATAACTATGAACAACTATAAAATAACTATAAAAATCACTACAATATCGCCGTCTAGCATGGAATCCTGTCCCGATACGACTTGATATGGAGTCATATCGAGGTGTCCTGCGGAAGATCCACGTACAAGTGTTGCTGCATGTTCTTCTTATACAATGATGACCGAAGCTGCCATCCCAGCTGGTCTCACAAGCATTCAAGAACAAAAAATCGCAGTAGCTGCTTATTTTCAACAAGTAACGGACTTTCGAAGGGCAGCTATAGTTCCTAGACCCCTGCCCTTCTTGTCCGCTATCTCCACTCTCTCTGCTTCGTTTCATTGTCTTTTTCGTTCCATTGAAAACAGCATCCCCCCTGACATGACGTCACCAAGGAAAGAACAAGTGGGTGGGCAGTTGACGCCCACCTGTCTGTGTATATACCTGTACACACTAGTCAAAAAGGAAATACAAAAGACAATGGCTATAAAAGAGAACTTAAAAGATGGACTGAGAAAGATAACAAAGCAAGGGAGAGATGAAGAGAAACTGGACAGAGAGAGAAAATGTTCAAATGGATACCATATGAGAAGGTTGTTCAAGATAGCATTCAAAAGCATCTGGAAAGCACCTATTGAAGGAAACAAAGAAATGCTCAACCAATATTTTGTGAAAAGAATGAGATCATAAAATGTATTTCAGAAGAATTTGTAAGATAAAAAATAAGGATAGGAAATGAAGGTAGATATTGCGATTTCTGCATAGTTAAACACAGGAATCTAATGATGCTGCTAGATTTCTCTGGATGGTGAAAAGGGACTTACTTGGATCAGTTCGCGCCTGAGGATGGTAGGATTCTCTCTTCTGATATTCTGTCTAGGTCCTGCAATGCCTTTTCTGCACATGTGTGTTTCCTTAGGTTTCCACTACTCCCAACACTTTCGCAGAGTACAGTCGAAACGGTCCAGTGGCGGGAAATTCTAAGAAACGACCTAGCAACGATACGCATTTACTTGGTTTTCAATAAAATCTGTCATTTATTGAAAACCAAGTAAAATGCGCCATTGAGAAATGCTGAGAATTCAGAAACTGTACTCCTCAAAAAAAAAAAAACAGAAAACTGTGGACATTTGATTCACACTGCGATTCACATAACAACAGCTGTCGCGATACTAATGCCACTGGGGGCTATTTTGAGCGGAGAATCGAGGCCAAATTATTATAATAAGTGGCTGTGATAATGCCATACAATGAGTTTCGATTCTCTGCTCAAAACTGCCACCAGAGGCGTTAGTAATACAACGAGTTTCGTTGTTCCTGGATCTTCGTTCTGAGTGCACTAATTGTTTGGACATTGAGTGTAGATATGAGATGCCTATATACTGTACAAGGTGATCAAAATTAAAGTTGGCCTAATTAGAGCATCCTGAAGCTGCAACCAATAGTCGGAGAGGCTGCAAAAAATGTACACATACTATTCAAAGATGCGCTCAACGATTCTGCGGAAAAAAAGAGTTACAAAATAGTCCGCTAGAGGGCTACAACAATGAAAATAATTGTAGAAAATACCTTCAACATACAATGCTATAACAACAGTATGCGGTTTTTATTGTAACGTTTTTGTTTTCTTTATTGTAAAATTTGTTCACGTATTATTAGCAACAGCCGCGATGACGATTACTTTACAAGAACGTGCGTTGATGGACAAGTTTTATTACGAAAGTCAAGGTAATGCCGTAGCTGCGATTCGTGAATTTCGCCGGGCTAAAAAAAAGTACGCCGTGGACTGATGTTACCACAAGGTTTGAGAAAAATGATGAAAAAATTTGAGAAATCCGGATCTTTAAGTATGCAAAGCGACAGAGGATGAAAGTGCATCGGTAATCACGTGATTGAAGACGTTGTCACATCAATCGTTCAGAAGTCGTTGGAGAATGCTGCTGGTTCGGATAGTGTCCGAGTCGCATCAAGACAATTTGATCTATCCTGGAGCATAGTTACAAAGATCCTGAGAATCTCAATTTTTTTTTTCCATACAAGATTAGTCACAGACAAAAACTGCTTCCAGGCGACAAGGAGAAACGACTGACTTGTATTGACTTCTCTGGCGAGGATGGAAGTTGTTACGTTGTGATCATGGGACATCCTATGGAGCGACGATGCACACTTTTATTTGAATGGCACTGTGAACACACAAAATTGCCGTTTGTGGGCCAAGGAAAAGCCACACGTTTTCTAAGACATGCCTCTGCATTCGCCCAAGCTTACAGTCTCAACTGGGTTCAAATCCAACTTTATCCTGAGTCCGTTTTTTTGGAAGAAATTACTACTAATAGTCCTCAGACATGTTCTGTGACTGCGGCTTGATATTTTGACATGCTCCCGAATTTTGTGATACCTGAGCTGCGAAAGACATTGTCTTGATTCAAGCTCTTTTATGCAAGATGGTGGATCTCTTCATATTGGAAGGTTCGTGCAAACTTTGTTGCGACAACACTTTACCAATGATTGAGTAAATACTTGCATGTTCCGTACTGCCTGGCCACCACGATCTAACGTTCATGGATGGAAGTTCACCTCTTTGTTTTAACCGCAAGCCATTGTCAGACATTTTCTCAATAAGTACAGTGTCATCTGTTCTCTGAAAAGCTGTTACTGTCTGGAAATCTACAAGAAGATTTGAAGAATCGCGCCAAACACATTTCTTATTTAATTAAATGCATTACGGAGATAAAAAATATGAGACAATACTTTCTGACTCTTCTTCTTAGGAGTCTCTGACAATAGTGCTTTTTCTAACCTCACTAATCTTGAGAGAGTATTGTGTTGTATTGACAATAATGCCTAGCCATGGTTGTCTAAACGTTCCTATGAACTTTTATTAAATTTGAAGCGAATTTGTTATAATGAAACAAAAAATAATTTCGGATTTTTATAGCCTATCATGCCTACTTGGTGTGAAGCCAGGAGATCAAGATAAATAATAGGCTCCACAGAAAAGTTTGTTTAGTTTCTTTGGAGGATATGAAAAAGTACTCTGAAGGTAAAATAAAAGCTTTCATATTATATTTCCCAATAATTTAGAGGGAGCCAAAAAAAAATCACTAAAATTTTTGCTTTTATGTTATTTCTTATTCCATGAATAAGAAAGTAATCTTCTATCTACATGTGAAAATGAAGATGCATCTACAAGGTAAGAAGCAACCAATACAATTTCACAGACAAAAGAAAAAAAATACTCTACAGCCTCTGACTAAGATAGAGATGTGTCGGCAGATACAGCCCACCCATGGAAGACCATAAATGCCCCATATGTAGCTCCGGAGGTAAGATTCATATGGATATTCAGATTCACTGAGCCATTTTGGAATTTTCGTACTGGAAATCCAAAACAGACTAATACGAAAATTCCAAAAATAGATCAGTAACTCTTTAATTAAGGACGAATTTAAAAAAAGCTAACATACTTGATTAAAATCTTTTCTTTAGAAATTTAAAAAAAAATTAAAATCTTTAAAAAACATGTAAGCCTACTCTCCTGTTCCTAATCATTCACTGATGAAAACCTGTTAACAGGTTGAAACCTGGGTCTGGTTTCTCTACTGCTTGTTTTTTAAAGATTTTAAGCAAGCGTATTAGCTTTTTTAAATTCATCAACAACTGTATTCACTCATGTTAAATTTTTATTCTCAACGTTAAATCTTTTATTGTGTGCATTTTTATTTATACTTTTTCCTTACTAAGAATATTATTTATTTCTAAGTGATAAACAAAAAAGAAAATTCATTATCACAAATAAAGAAAAAAATAAAAATAGGAATTTTTTTTTTCCTTCAAGCAGATTTGAAACTTCAATAACCATATTTCCGAGCTCCAGAGGTTAACCGCTGTACCACACCAACACTTCAAATGTGAAGACGAGAGTACTTGGATACAAAAGTGACAACGGGATTAAATGAGGGGGAGGGGGAGATGTGTCCAGGATTCATTGTAGGCTGTTTTTTCGGCAGGTTTTAAGAGTAAATAAGCAGGGTGAAGATCAGTCAAAGGGCCTGGGAGTCTATAGCGAAGAAACAATTAAGGAAAATTTCCTCCTTCATTAATTAGGTTATATTGATATATTATTAATATTAGTTACGAAATCATTGTAAGAGATTCGGGGAAATTTAAAAAGTTTGAAAATACAAATAGCATATTAATATTAAACGAGGTATTTTAAAATCTAAGTCTAAGAGGATAGATTTTAAGCAACAACCATTTCGGAGAAGAAATCTCTTTTGAAAGCCAAAATGGATTCCAATTAGGAGTATTTTATCATTTTCAACTAACAAGGAACATACAAGTATGCACTAAAATTCATAGATTTATTATTTTCTGACCTCTGAATTCACTGGTGATAGACGTTTTTCTGTATACCTCTGCAGTTGTCGACTAGAGGTGCCTGTATCCACACACCTCGAAGCCATTACTAGCCTGCTGCTACTCTAGTCGATATTGTGCTGGTGCCTGTATTGTATTGCTTAATATTGTTATTTGTTTATGTAGTTAGAAAAATGGTTCGAAGATTAGCGATCAATCCAGAGAGTTTATTGAGATTGGTTGAGGTCATGTTACAATGATAGTGCATCATGAAGATGGTGTTTCTCTGGCAGACGAGTCAATCGCATATGTCATAACCTTAGAAAGCAGCTATGATGGTGATTAGGGTCATCTGAGAGAGGAGATGATTCTTCAAGCTTCAGTATGTCCATTGTGCTCAGAGACCTGTAGTGAATAACTGCAGAGGTTTAAAGAAAAACTACTATCAGCATTGATTTCTTAGGTCGGAAATCCTTTGAATTTAGGTGCGTATTGATTTGTTCAAATCCAAAGTATTTCTTGTAAGCTATTGGACTCTGGTATCAAAAACTTTCCATGGTTTATGGTACCTTGATGATGGGTACTGAACTCACTGAATCGAAGCATCCGTGTTCCAGGGAGCGGTAGCGTCCCCATAATGGCGAACCCCTAGCAGATTCCCGAGAATTTCGAGGGAAAGATACTGAGGTGGTATCCTGTTTGCCTTCCTCAGGACGCCTTACGGAATGACGTTAGACCGAAGAGAAAGCGAAGAAGCGGCGAACAAACACAGGAAAGAAAAGTTGAAACATCCATGCTCTCAACCGGGATTTGAACCCGGGTACCGGAACACTGGCATCACGGCAGACCGCCGATTTGACCGTACGACCACGCTGGCACGGCCTCTGGTACCTTACTATTATTAAAGTTGATGAATTTTACGGCAGTTCATCAAAATAGAATGATTTTTGTAGTTGAAATTCTGTCAGTTAAGGACTCTACAAATGTGAGATGGAAGCGTTTGCCAACTATTCTGAAACAAATGTCGTCCTCTTTCCCTAGCATTTGAAAAGTTGCAATGACAGAGAATTAAAAAAACCTTAATACTCGCAAAGAGGCTTATCAACGTAATGAAAGTAACCAGCCCAAGGGAAAAGTGCCTTTAAATTACTTCTAGAATATTTGTCATAGAGATTCCATTTAGGTTAGGTATATTGCAGAGGGGCCTATTATGCCGATTAGGGCTTTCATGAGAAAAAAAAAGTAAAAATAATGATGTTGTTTTTTCAATGAACAATTAATAACAAATAAATAAAAGCATTCTGCTACTAATTTGTCATGCAACTACAAACAAAATTAAAAAATAATTATAAAAAAAAAGAAACACGAAAGACAAAGCTGAGTGGTATAAAAGACAATGGCTTATAGGGTCAAAAAATTAAATTACAATTAATGCTTATTGTTTAAATAATTAAAAAATATGCTAAAATAGAATATGGAGAATAGTCCGAACTCAAGGTTCAATCTGGCAGTCTTACCACAGCAAAATATGTAGTAATATTTTTTATTATACTAAACAAAAAGTCTCCAAAAAGAAATGGGCGTAACATTGCTGTCTCTGGCTGGCTTTCGATTAATGAAATAATACTTACAGTTTGTTGTTCTCGTAGTATCGGAGATTGGGATCCCATTTCGGAGCACAAAACTAAATCGAAGCACTAAAATTGAACTTTTCACCAGAAGGGCAGTACACTTGAATCACCTTGTAGAAGGTGTTTTCAATAGAAGCGTCTAAGATGGGAGTGCTCCTTGCATTCTGCTGTTTCATTCCCGGTAAAATGAAGCTTTGAAGACGGCCAAATCTTCCCAGTGGACGGTACTTCGAACAGGATGCTTGAGAAAATACTGAGAATCCGGGCATCTTCTCCACATTGGACGGGGCTCCTGAGTGGCTGTCTCCGTTGCGAACTCTGCTGTGAACCTGGGCATATTCTCCGCATTGCACCGGGCTCTTGAGTGGTTGCTTCCTCGGTAAACTACCGGCCATGCACGAGTTTCTTCTCTTCGTCCATTGTTGCTGGATCTGCCCGGCAGAGCAGGAACACTTAGGAGATGATGAATGTCGTAATGTCTTTCTGTTCACCCTGCTATTGTGACACAAATTGAAAAGTAAAATTTCACTATTCTCAATTATATCCCGTAGATTAAAGTTGTAAGATTTTGAAGTAATTCACATTTTTTCTTATCTCGCTAGCCCAGACGACAGGCCACAACACTAGGTTGGTGTTTTGTTGCAACCATCTAACCTCTAACTCTTTCTTAAATCTTTTTTTTTATAAGAGCCAATTCCAAACACACTATAGATTATTATACAGATCTATTCTTTTAACAATTTCTTTACCCTAAGGCTCGGAAATCTTTTGTTTTTTAACTCCAAAATGACGGAATAAATAACGGCAATAAGAAAAACATATATGATAAAAATAAGCCAATCAGATGTGATTACGGGAAATTGTAAAAAGAAGGAATAAAGTAGATATAAGCATGGGAAAAAGACGCAGAAGAAATTCACAAAATGATAAAAGAAGAAATGGGAAACAAACAAGAAAAGAAGGGTTACAATAAAGACGAACTAATTATAAAACAAGAAAGAAACTCGTAAAAATTAACAATCACGTGTTGGTTACAAAATAATGTTAGATTCTGATTTTGTAACCTAAAAACCCCGGAAAATATACTACAGTAAAGTTGCCCCCCCCCCCCTCCCAACCTCTGTTTCCATCCCTTAAGATCTGATTTCGAAAAGTCGTCGATATTTATGCTTAGATTTTCACAAAGAACACTCATGCAATTGTGGAGAATCACATACCTTGAAGAAACTTTGCCCCACCCCGCTTTACATTCTTTTGGGCCTGAAATTCGAAAATTCTTCGAACACATATCTTTTCGAGTTTAATAAAAGAACATTCATGGGAAATTTTGTGTTTCCAAATAAAGTGGTTTCAGAGATCGGCGTATTCTTCTAGAAAGTTTGCCTGCCTACACCCCTTCCTCCGGATCCCGGTTCTCGTTTTTCTTAAAATAAGAACATTTTAATTGAACAAAAACATAAGAAGAATATTACTTATTTCAATATTATAAAAAAAGAAGAAAAGTAAATTAATTTTCATAAATAAAGAAGTTAGGTTAGAAGTTTGGATAAAAATAAGAAAGGAAAAACAAGTGTATACAATTTTGTGCAACACCATAAATTGTAAAAAAAAATTACAAAAAAATTAAAAATAATAATAAAAAAAGAAAGTAAGTTAAAGTAACGAAAAATAATGAAAACGTTAGAAAAATAAAACTAACACAGGCATTTTGAAAATAAAAAATTAAGAGAAAAAAACAAAAAAAAAACAAAAACATAGATATAAGAATTCCAACCGACAACCTTCACTATATGAGTTCGAGTCCTTAAGCCTCTTGAATCTCTGAACAAGATGATGAAATCCGTTTGTAGATCTGACCTTCCGTTTGTTTTTAGAGGAAGACAGACACTGACGGACAGAACAAACGCAATAGCTACCGATTTAGTTCGCTATCACAATAGATCACAAGTGCATCGCTAAAAATAAAATAATAATATAATAATGTTATTGCCTCGAAGCACATTTGAACTAGGTAGCCATAGCTTCAAAGGCCAGCATTTAACAACTGCACCAATGAATACTTCTATTTAAACTGTCTTTTAAATAGATAGAAGAGAGTTAACAAGTCAATACTTGAAAATTATACAAAAATGTCAAGGTGACTAAATAAGAGGGAGGGGGAGATGTGTTCATGTTTCACTGTAGCCTGTTTTTTCCACAGGGTCCTAAAGAGTAATTGTGCAAATGTTGAAAGGGTTAGGACTACATAGCCAACAAACAAACAAACAACATGCTTCTTATTATAGATATATATATGTAGATTACTGTCCACATTTTTCAGCCTGTAGCATCACATATCTTAGATAAAGTTTTTTTTTCTTTAATTAAATTAAATTTAGTTACTTCTTTCCGGACCTGTGACCTGGTAACCGTAACTCGTCAGAACAGGCTGCACAGTTTCATTGTCACTCATCTCCTGCAAAGAGGGTACCTCAACACTACAATTATGCAAGATGAAGCACCTTTCCACATAGGACGTAGTGTCCAACAGTGCTGCGACAATATTTGAACTTCAAAGTTTATGAATGTGTTTTCCTTAAAACATAAGATGCCTTGTTGGAATTGAATTTTGTAAATACAACTACAAAATGGGGATAAAAAGTGGAGATTTTCATTAACAATTTGATTTTCAAAATATACATTTAACGTGTGTGAATGAATTAAAATGGATAATAAAAAGCCAACACACATATTAATAATTAAAAACATTTAAAAAACATTAAAAACTACATGTGTCAAGTAGCACCGCTACTCGTTGACTAGTAAATTACAACAGAATGCAATGGAGATTTACACACGAAATTCAGGGTGGCAGGACGTGCATCAGGTGACATGGTGAGGCGACATCTGGTGGAGAAGATTGGAACTTTGATGACAACATCAAATTTAAAATTGAAATAGAGGATAATAAAACCATACCATTCCTTGATGTATTAATTGACCGCAACAATACCCAATTCACCACACAAGTCTATAGAAAGCCATCTTCTTGTAATTTAACATTAAATTTCGAATCCTATTGTCCTTTTTCGTTTAAGGTCAATATCATTAACATGGCAGTGATTAGAGCATTTACCATATCCAGTTCCAATCTCTTATTTGAAGCAGAATTATTGAACATTCAGAACATTCTTCTGGCTAACAATTACCCTCAAACATTTATTGACAAATTCGTAGCCCGTACAATCCAAAATATTTACAACCCACCAATGAAGGATAATGATCAAAATTTAATTTTTGTCTCCATTCCATATCACAACGTTATATTTCCAGCCCTCTCAAAAATACCTAAATCCATTGGAATTTGTTTAACTTCCCCTATTAGATATACAATTGGATCTTCCATTAATAATTCCAAGAAACCTGCGGACGATAATCCAAAATGCATTGTTTATGCGCTCGATTGTTACAACTTCCGGTGCAGATACATAGGCGAGACATCACAACCACTTCAGAAGCGTACTTACCAGCACTCATATGCTCTCCGTTCAGATGACACTAATTATTTAACTGTGAAGCATACAAGTGAAACAGGACACGTCATCAATTATGGAAGCCCTATTGTCTTAGCACATGAGACAAACACTCTGGCTCGCAAATGCAAGGAGTCACTTTTTATTTTAACGGATCCAAACTGTTATAATGATACGATCTCCGTCAGATCTATATACGCTTATGGATTCAGCAAGAAAGACAAAGACATGAATATCCTTGGTTAAAATAAATTTTTTTAATTTTTTTTTTTTTTTTTTGTTTTTTTGTTTTGTTTTGTTTTTGTTTTGTTTTTTCTCGTTACAGTTGCTGTTCTATGTTTTCCTGCCATCGTACTAGCTACTTGAATTTTCAACATGGACTTTTCCTATATGGTCCGGACCTTATCTTCAGACGGCCATTCCGATGACATGAAGCCACCTTATCCGAGTTCCAATCTTCTCCACCAGATGTCGCCTCACCATGTCACCTGATGCAAGTCCTGCCACCCTGAATTTCGTGTATAAATCTCCATTGCATTCTGTTGTAATTTACTAGTCAACGAGTAGCGGTGCTACTTGAAACATGTAGTTTTTAATGTTTTTTAAATGTTTTTAATTATTAATATGTGTGTTGGCTTTTTATTATCCATTTTAATTTGATTTTCAAGCACGAAATTTGACATTTCTATTCTTCATGAAAAATCGAAAAGATATGTATTTTTTTTTTTACGAAATTGTTACAGCCAACACACCAGAGTAAAACTAATTAAAATATAAAAATAAAGTTATATAAAATCAAACTAGTTTCGCTTCTTTATTTCAATTGTATAACTTTTTTTTTAAAATTTTAAATAGTTTTAATCTAGTGTGTAGGCTCTGACAATTTCGCAAAAAAAACTATAAGTACACACGTAAAACAATTTATTGAAAACATATGTATTCGACGCATTTTCCATATGAAATTTTCGAAAACTGGGGTGGAAACTTTCTGGAAGTAACTCATATCTCTAAAACCGCTACAATAGAAATATAAATTTCCGGAGAAATAATCATCTACAAAAATCTACGGTTTTACTAAAAAAAATATTTGATGGTGTACGGAGAGGGATATTCAATAGTGCTACAATTAAGCTAAGTGTTCTGATTCACTCATCACCGGACAGCCGAACCTGCTGAACATTGGGAAAAGAATTTTCAAAGGATGTGGAAAAGGATAGCAAGAAATGGGAAATCTTACGTCCTCCGATCTCGATGAAATTTTATATCTGCGGGTTTTGGGATTAGAAATTATAAATACAACAGTAATTTGTAACGATCAAGTGGATTTTTACCAACTGAGAAGGAATCGAAGTCATCTCGCAATTACAATTTCTTTCTTTTGTAATCAAGATAACTCTTTTCTTTTTAACTTCCGTCACCCTCAATCTGAAAGGGTTAAGTATATTTTTCATAAATTTTAACCCTTTTTATGGGGTTAAAGTAACTCAAAATTCTTTAATTCATACGAATAATTTGATGAGTATTAATATATTTATTTAGATGAAGACCACAAAAAAAACACATCTTCTAAATATATTCAATAATTCTATTCTTAATCGAGATCTTTCTTCATGAATATAAATAAAAGAGGAAGAAACAAAAAAATGTTTCTATTCCTAAAACAGGTTCCTGAAGAAAGTTCTCGATTAGAGAAAAGAAATATTGAAGATATTTAGAAGATGTGTTGTCGTATTTGTGTTCTTTATTATATTTATGTAGTATCTTTGAAGATCTTACTTATTTATTTCTAGATAACTTTATGAGTAATGTAATTTATTATGAAATTTTCTTTTATGTTTTATCTTACGATGACAGTATTAATGATCGCTTTCAAATTGTCTGTAAAAAGAAAGGTAATAAATGTAGACATTGAAGTGCAATTTGGAACCTTAAAATAAATATTAATTATAAGTTTCCAAATTGTAATTTATTTTTTTTTCCAAATAAAAATATATATTAATATTTATTTCCAAAATATTTTATTTTATGATGTTGTCCTACTTCACAGAGAATTTTTTTTTTGTAGACATAAGAAAATTAATTAAGGAAAATTATTAGGTTTCGCGATGCCATATCGTTATTCCATAATTAACCTACAATTTTCAACCAATTATCTTCAGATAATGGCTGTAGATCACGGATATTAATATATTCACTTTATTGTTGTAACCTGAAATTTCTTTCTCTGTAATTTTCCTGTCTTGTCGTAAATTAAATTTAGTTTATTATCTGTAATTGAAAATGAAGTTTCTGGAAGAAAAGTATATTTGTGCTTATCTTTTACACCAAGAATTTGTTCCATTTTAATTATTGATTATTACTGTACAGTTGTATTTCAGAATGAAAATTGCTTCTGTTTTAAATATCTACTAACATTTTGTAGAAAAGTACACACTTTAACTTGTTGAGATATAAAGTGCAGTACAAATAATAAATTCAAAAATTAAACAAAAGTGAAACAAAATAGTAATATCATGAAACAGAACTTAAATTGTGTTGGGTTATAAAGTTGCCAAAAAAATTTAGTAAAACTAATGAGTATTATATTTTTATATCAGCATAATCTGAATATTATTCTGCAACTAAATAACTGCAACTTCATTCTGCATGGTAGAGCACAAGTACACATACGCTGTTAGGGCAGTGTTTCTCAACCTTTTAGTACTTGCGACCCAATTTTCAACCACAATTCTCATCGCGCCCCCCGAAAAAAAACAAAAAACCTCCAAACCTATCTGTTCAACCAAAAAAAAAAAACCTCCAAACCTATCTGTTCAACCAAAAAAACTTTGTGAGATGCAAAACGACCTAATACTGGCACTTGTCGACCTAAAACTGGCATCTCGTGTCTTATTACTGGCAGCCACTATGAACCAAATACTGGCAGGGCCATAATAAAGACATGTCAGCTAATTGTGATTATTCTAGATTCTCTTAAAACATTTGTGTAGCTTAGGCACTATAGCAAATTAAATTTGCATAAGCTTGCCCTACACTTAACAGTCAACTGTTAGGCCTATGCATTTTTTAATAATATTTCTTTTAGTTAATTTCTTTGAGCCTTTAATTAAGCAAAACAACTTATTGTGCTAATTTTCCTGAACCGCCTAATTGTAGAATATTATTTGGCAAAATTTACTAATATCGATAGGCCATTCGGTAGTCTACATTTTAAATGTAAACAAATCTCGATGCGAACCAATTTCCGTTGTCTTTTGGTCTTAATTGCCAGCATGCACGAGCTGGAATTGAACAGCCGTCTTTCAGATTAAAAGTCTGACGCTCTAGCCGCTGGACCAAAGTAAGGGGTTGTCCATTAATTACGTGAGCTCAAAAGGGGGGGGGGGGTCCGGCAAAATCTCACCAAATCTCACCAAGGGGGAGAGAGGGATCAACGAAAATCTCAGGTCAACTTTTTCATTCAGAGAATATACGTATTATAATAGATTATAACATTTTGTAATGTTGACTTTTTAAACTTTTTTTGATTTTTTGACTTTAAAATCTCACGTGAGGGGGGGGGAGTCCCACCACATCTCACCAAATCTCACCAATGCGGAAGGGGGGGTGTCCAAATTTTTAAAAAAACACCTCACCAATTAATGGACGGCCCCTAACATGGTCGTTCGACCATAGTAACCTAATGTTTGGTCCAGCGGTTAGGGCGTCGGACGACTAATCTGAAGTTCGATGGTTCGATTCTCTCTTGAGCATGGTAACATTCAAGTCCAAAAGGTAACAAAAATAGGTTTGCATTTGCATTTATTAATGTTATTGTGACGAGTTGGCATCATGTGTTGTTTTAAGTGTAAAAAGAAATAAACTTAAACCTATTTAAAATAATGTGTTTTGTTGTGAAACCCACAACAAACACAAAGTGACCGTGCAGACTTAAAAATGACTTGTAAATCCCTCAGTTCGTTTGACTTTTTAAAATAACATTTATATTTAGCCTGTTATAGCTCATATTTTATATCAAATTGTAAAGATTTATTCCAAAAGTATTTACGTTCATTTGGTTTTAAACCAAAATAAAAAAAATTCTGGAGATCTTTTTGAGAAGTTTTAAAATTATTTCCGAAACATTAATTAGGCCTATATAAAATAAATATGAATAAAGTGGGCTATGTCCAATGGGGAAGTGATGCGCAACATATGACTCCCAACCAGGACACTTAGCCTCTCCTTCCCAACTCCACTCTCACCTCCACGTGGTGGACCTTGGGGCTTGAGCAACTTAGATGAAGACTGGGTTCTAACCCCAGTGGGATTCTAAGTCAGGTGCTGACGAGAGACGGGGGGATCAAAAGATTAGTCTCTTGAGCTGGTTGATGAATATGCAGGTCATCAACCCAAGTGTGGCAGCGGAAGAAACTAACAGGTTCAACGGTGGCACACACAACTCCGAGTTAGATGGAGCTACTGCAAGGCAGTGTCTGACTCACAATGAGCGACTGCAAACAGCGTTCTCCATGTTAGGAGCGGCTGCATGAACACTCTGAGACTCACAATCCCAGTTTTATCTTGGATATGGCTCTTGCCATATCCCCCACCAAATCTCAAATAACTATGCATGATGGAAAATTCTTCAAAAGAAACTACTCCAGGAGGTACCTCGAAAGGGAAATCCTCCGTCGCCAGCGGCGGCGCAATCAGGCCTATGGATTCTGGAAAGCCTGGACCAACATGCTCAGGAAGAGAAACAAAGTCCCTAGGAAAGCTGAAGCATAGAATGAAACCGAAAAGGAAATACTTCTTTGGCACCTTGAATGTTAATTCACTCTTGAAAACCGGGAAATTAAAACAAATGACAAAAATGTTAGATGGGCTACAAATTCAGATCATAGCACTCCAAGAAACAAGATTCACAGATGAAAACACTATGGATTCGGAGGGGCACAGAATCTTCAAGGGAAAAAGAGGTCGGAACCCTGTGAGAGGAGGAATCCCACATCTTGGAACAGGCTTCATTGTGTCACTAAATATTATAAACTCGATATCAGATTTTTACTCTCCTAATGAGCGGTTATCCATCTTGACACTAAAGTGTACCAACAAAACATACTCTCTTATTAATGGGCACGCTCCAATCAATAATGATAACAGGACAAATCCTGAAAAAGTTGAAATATTTTGGGAATCCCTTGAACACGAAATATCCAAAATCCCCCCCCCCCCAAAAACGTTAAAATTCTGTTGGGTAATTTCAATGCCCAAATTGGAAAAGAAAAGAAATTCAGAAAAATTGTCGGTGAATACCCAGCACACCAAAGAACCAATACAAATGGGGAAAGGCTGATAGACCTATGCAAAGGAAACAATCTCAAACTAATGTCGACGAACTTCAAAAAATTGCCGAGAAAACAAAAAACTTGGAGGTCGTCCAACACAAGTCTAGGAGAATTCCAAATTGACCATGTGGCAATCTCTAACAACTACCAGAAGGAAATAATGAATGTAAAAGTGAGAAAAGGCGCCAACATTGAAACAGACCACTACCTTACAACAATAAAAATGAAATTCATACCACAAAATAGATTACAAAAACACAAACCCAAGATACAGAGAATTGATAGGGAGATGCTAAAATCAAAAGAACAGGAATTTCAACAAAAAATAAATATAGACTCGGACGACTGGGAGGAGATCAAAACTAAAATGGTCAGCACAGCCCTTGAGATTGCCCCACTCAAAAAAAACAAAAAACACAGATGGTGGAATGAAGAATGCGAAAAAGCCGTAAACCTAAGACTACAATAATGGAAGAAATGGTATACCACCAAGAAAAATGAAGATTATGTCAAATTTAAAATCCAAAGATCTCAAACGGCTAAAATAATAAGAACCACAAAAAGAATATTTGAAAAGAATCAACTTAAACAAATTGAGGAGGATTTCAAGAAGAATAACACCAGATCATTCTACAGAATATTTAAACAAAGTCTCCAAGGATATCAGCCCCAAAATTTATGCTTTAAAAATGAAGAGGGGAAACTGGCTCTTAACAACAAAGATAACTGCAATATACTGGCACAATATTTCAAAAAGCTTCTGAATTGTGAAGAACCGAAAGAAAAATTTGAAAAAATTACCGCAGTACACATTTTTAGGATTCAGATCCCCCAGATGTGACCGAGATCAAACAAATCATAAAAGATCTGAAAAATGACAAAGCACGGGGGGAAGATTCAATGGTAGCAGAAATGTGGAAACATGTAGATTTGAATACGGTTCAAAAGCTACACAATGTCTTCCAGAACATATGGAAGACAGAGAAAATATCCGAAGAGTGGAAAACTGCTCTAATACATCCGATCCACAAAAAGGGAGACCGAACTGATGCTAACAATTACAGAGGCATCTCACTGCTTCCAGTAACATATAAAATATTATCTAAAACACTACAAAACAGATTGGAAAAACAACTAGATCAACAACTAGGAGAGTATCAAGCAGGATTCAGAAAAGGCAGATCATGCGCCGAACAGATCTTGAATCTAAAACTAATAATCAATTACAGAAAAACAAGAAACAAAAAAATTCATGTGACCTTCGAGGATTTCAAGAAGGCATATGATTCCATTGATAGGGAAACGTTGTTCAATACATTAGAAGAATTTGGAGCTGACAAAAAAACGCTGGCGATTACAAAACAAACCCTAATAGACATTAGGTCCAAAATTAAATTTATGAGAGAAATTTCAGAACCGTTTGAAATCAAGACAGGAATGAGGCAGGGTGATGGTTTATCTCCATTGCTTTTTAATTGCACACTCGAAAAAGTTATAAGAGAATGGAGAAAAAAAATGGAAATAGAAGGTATACAGAAAGTTAGGATAGGAAGAAAGAAGGACGGTTTGGAATTTCTTTTGCGGATGATCTGGCAATCATTGCAGAAAGTTACGAAGATACAGTAAAACAGATAAATTTTCTAAAAGAAACAGCAGAAAAAACTGGCCTCTTAATATCATTTGAGAAAACAGAATATATGACAAATGTTAAAGAAGGTCCCAAATACTTAGAAACAAAGTATGGTAAGATAAAGAAAGTCACCAAGTTTAAATACCTGGGAGAAATAATCCAATCAAACGCATTAGATAAAGAAGCTAACTTAGGAAGAACGAGAAAGATGGAACTTGCATTCCAATTAACAAAAAATGTCTATAACAAAAAATCTATCTCCATAAATACAAAACTAAAACATTATGAAACGGTGATTCTGTATGCATCAGAATGCCTAACAATGAATACGGTCACCCAGCTAAATGAACTTGAGAAGAAGGAAAGAAAAGTAATCCGAAAAATTCTTGGTCCAAACTATGAAAATGAAAGATGGAAACTCAAAAGTAACAGAGAAATATACGAGAGAATAGAGAGGATTGTGGACACAATGAGAAAGAGGAGAATAACATTCTACGGACACCATAGTAGAATGAATGATGACAGATTGTCAAAGCAACTCTTTAACTACTTTGATAAAAACCCCAAAACACGTATAACCTGGTTTAAAGAGATAAAGAGCGACATGGAAGAAATGGGAATAACAGCGGAAAAATTGGAGAATAGGGGGATGCTCAGATCAACATTTAAAAATTTTGTTGGTTTTCAAGCAAAGCAGAAAAGGAAAATAGGAGGAATCTGGACAGATGAAAGACGAAAGCAACAGAGTGAAAGGATGAAAGAATACTGGAGGAAGAGATTGAATCAAGGAAGAAAATCATGAGGTTATTTTTCGTGGTCCCTAGTTGGCCAAATTCGGAAGAAGAAGAAAAGTGGGCTATACTCAAATACGGATTATCTATTGCTAATATTTAAGATGAAGTGTAGGCTATTGAAGGCTTGTATTACAAAGTTGACCAATTACTGGCAGGGGCCAGAATAAATGTGCCAGTATTTAGACTAAAAGTGCCAGTGTTTGGTCAACTTAAAATTTTTTGGATTTTTGGTTCTAATTAATTCTAATCTGTATTAATTATTTCAAATTCTTACAAGTTCAATAGATCTAACCCAGATACAGTGGACTAAAGCAAATAACCTTCAATGTTCACTTCATAACATAGACTAACAGTAAAAATTGAAAAGTTGGTGCCAGTAATTGGTCACTTTACCCTATATCGAAATAATTTCTAGTTGTAGGATATTGTATAAGGTATTAAAGGAAGCAATCTTGCTTGATTTAAAATCATAAATCTTCCGGTAGAGTTTGTAGACTGGCTGAACTAAAGATCGAACAAAGAGAACAAAAAATTTCGGAAAATTTCTGCTCAAGTGTAAATGTTCCGTTAAATTGTAAGTGATGTTTAATCAAACTCACGGATCAACAATAGTATAATTACGAGATGATAGAGAACAAAATATCTTAGAAGAAAATCGCCGAACGACGAAGCCTGTATTGCCAAAACTTCGCCTGTTCTCAATTCAAACAAATTCAAGTGAGGACAAATGCCTTTCTATGTAGAGCAGCACTAATACTGTTCTAAAAGTGATGTTGAGAGCTAACGAGTCACATCTATCACACAATTTTTGAGTAAGAAAAATATTAGTAATGGTTTTCGATACAATTGAATTAGGCAAAGCTAGTGCTGTCAGAATCATACAACGGCAATCTTTCTCAAAATATCATCAACAAGGATAATATAAGGCATCACTCCAAATAGCATTGTTGTTAGGGATTATATCGATAGCTAAGGTATCGAAGTCGAGGCTTGAATCTTACATTCTGAATCAGTTATTGCCAGCACTAATGCTGCGGTTCCACAAAAATTTGAAACGGTTAAAAGAAACATTCACAACATCATTACAAACATGTATACATTATATTTATTTATAATCAGAAAGCCCGATGTAAAGTGAAAAACGTTTGCTTTTCTTTAAAGTAGTTAGTAAATAGAAATAGGCAGAAAATGTCCTTGTATTAATAGTTAAAATCAAAAATGAAGCGTGCACACCCGGTTGATGACTAAATAAAATTTAATTACAAAAATTAAGAAATTAATCTTCACCACCATGGTTTTACTCCCAGGTAGAGGAATCATTTTCAAGTATCAAGATCATAGGAGCTCTTATAGTAAAACCAGCCTTTGTTGATATTAGTTAAGTACGAATAATTTTTTTACGTAATCATTTATTTATATCTTTTATACTTGTAAGCGAGGAATCCTATGTGAAGTTACAATATATTCATTTTAATTCATATCCAGAAGTAAGAAAAATAAAAATAAAATGCACAAAACTAAGAGTTCACTGATCTGTTTTTGGAAATTGCGATATCGGCAACCCAAGATGGATCATTTCTGGTTTCCTGACCTTCGCCAGATGAGTCCGTCAAGTATCTTAACATCTCAGTGAACTCGAGAAACATGTAAATAGAAAAAATGTAAACATCAAGATGGTCCTTCAATTAAAAAAACATCAAAACCTAAATAAGAATAAAAAGAATAATAAATTATGTTATTTTTTTTAAGGTGTTTTTTTTTTACTTTTATTTATTTCTTTGCTTTGATTTTATCTTGAAAATTTTATCGGATTCAAATTTTATTATCTACATTGTAATTAATTTGTTATTTAAATTGTTAATTAAATTACTGTCAATTTCATTTTCTATATTATAATAAAATAATTCAGTGATATATACATTATTGTTTAATATGCTTAATATTATTATGTGATACGATTCAATTATATTATCATTCTAAATGTTATTTCATGTTTTTATTTGATTCAAGGAGAAGAAACTAATTTAGTTTCGAATCATTATGTATCTGGTGAAAAAAATAGTTGATGTTTTTGAAAAATAGTAGGCTATGTTGATCTGGTAGAGGAAAAGAATTTCTGTTTATTTATCTATTATTTACATATTTGATGTAAATACAGCCAATGTTTTGTTTCTAAAATAAGCTTTATCGTAAAAAAAAAAAATAAAAAAAAAAAAAAATTATTAAGCCTTAGCCCAACCCGTTCTCCGACAATATGTATTTAAAAGGAAATTTTAAATAGGGAGATGAATTAAAAGTATATATTGTAAATTCACATTAGATTCTTCGCTTACAAGTCTAAAAGAAATAAATAAATGATGACGTAAAAAGTTAATAACTTAACTAATATCAACAGAGGCTGGTTTTGCTATAAGAGTTCCTATAATCTTGATTG
>JAFIDM010072855.1:0-32803 GCA_023159025.1 Thereuonema tuberculata
GCCTACAGAGCCAGGAACGAACAGTATCTTACATACAGGCACGCAAGGGCAATGTCCCATGGAATTGATTTCAACAATGGACGTCTAGTAGCGAGATCCCTGGCCGAATTCCATAGAAAGTGTTTGGAAACATACTTCATACTGACATTGCCGAATACTTATAATTCATCTTTATAGATTCCAGCCATGCCTGGATACGGATAGTCCAAAAAGAAAAATAAGAAGGTAAAAAAGAATAATTAATTATTTACCTTCTTACAAATCTTTGTTATTCAAGTTGTTGTTTTTTCTTTTTAAAAAAAAAATTTTGTCAAGTTTTTAAATAATTTGTAGATTAAATTATAATTTTAAAGAAAGAAAAAAAAAATTAATTTTTTCATTTTCTTAAATGTTTCCTTTAAAATTTCATCTCCATTGTTTTAATGATTTCAATCACCTCAATTTGTATAAATTACCTCTCAGTTGGGTTAATTTAATTTTTATTTTTGTTGTTATGAATTTTTATTAATCCAAAGCCAATAGTTTCATGACAACAGGTCCACGGCAACAGCGAGAACTGACGCTCAAGACAACTGTATACTGACGTCACAATTCTACGGGGCTTCCTGTAAAGTTCTTCTTAACAACACTGGTGGCAGCGAGGTCGTCATAAACCTGTCCATCATGCAACTCAAAAGACTTCCCAGAAGGAACAACTTCCTGTTTTAATATCATTAAATTGACTGTTTCTAAGTGGTAAGTTTCACGTGAGAAAGCCAGCTCTCGTTTGGCAAAACTGTAGTATTATTTATTTTGTAATTAAAATTGTCTTTGTATTATACAGGTGTACGGCTCTATATATGTCTCCAAAGAATTACTTCAGTACACGTAAAGCTTTCCTAATGATCTTAATATTCTTGTTAGAGAATTTGAAAATGCATAATTATATTTTTATAAGGAAAATCATTAAAAATTCATTAATTATAAATTCATTAATGTTTATAGAGATTAATGCTTAGAAGCAATGCTAAGATAATGAAAATGGAAAATTCGTATAATTATACTATTTGTTTGTCTATTCTAAAATAACTAGCCGGGTACAGTCGCTTCGCTCCAGAACTCTTGCATATATAGCATTAAAAAAAAAAAAACTTTATTTATTTAGCAAATTAATATTGAAATAGGAGAATATACGACCTTTCAGCCTGTTTTGGCCTTCTCAGCTTAACTCAGGTGTATTGCGGGTTGGCGCCTCCCACCTGGGGTTCGCCACACACATTTTTGCATGTATCTTGTAAACGCAGAAACGTTTGTGAATGACTGATATACCGTTCTATAGAACTTTCAAATACAACATTTTCTCAATTTTATGTTCTCTTCCAACTTTTATACTTTTCGTTTAAATTGAGAAAAAGTCAAAATTTGACCCTTTAAAAGGCGCCATCTTGGAAACCAAAAACTTTTTTCAAAAGATTTTTGTGGCATTTTGTTTGTCTTAAAAAGCTCTATATTTTATCCATTTGCATGACCAATCCATCAGTTATAGGTTGGTCACAAAACTGGAAAAACGGAAAGTCTTATGACAGACAGAATAACGCTTTTATAATATAAGATTTATGAGTAATGTTTTCATTTTTCTTAAATAGCAAGAAAGGACAAAGAAAACGATATAAAATTTATATAATTATTGAAGAACAAATTTATATAAAGACATTGGCTTGTACTAGCTAATTTATCAGATATTTTAATAGAAAAGCAATTGGGAAGTTATTAATATTATTTAATTCTATTTAGTTAATACTCGTTTAGATGATTCCCATCCTAACTATTGGATCCTTGAATAATTAAATTGAATTTAATTAGATTTTTTATAATCCTTATTCTGTCTCGTTGGTGAATAGCAATGATTAATTATAAATCACCGATTCATCAGTCTTCAAGGATGCTGGTACCTTTTTATCAAGTAGATTTTCTAATCAACAAAATAATAAATAGGGTTACAAAATCCTTAAATGATATATTGTATTTACTGTAGTAATCACAGTTTTGCTGAAACCTTAGATGGAATACACAGAAAAACATATAGTGGAATTTTTAGCAAAAACACCACAATTTTGTACGAGAGTAGATTTGTGTATGAAGATCATGGTTTGGATCAACATTGATCAAACAGAACTAATGAAAAGCAATGGAATGATATCACGTGTATTTATTCCTAGGTTGAAAAATTTATTTCAAAACATTCTGAATTAGTCACATTTATTTCTTTTTTTAAAAAAGGAGCTCTTCTAATGTAGAGTATTCATTCTCCACATTTATCATGTGACTAAAGCTGTATGACAATTGCAATATTAGATTAAATAATTTATTTGATAAAACAGCAACAAAATTTCAAAAAACTTATGGCAAAAACATTTTAGAAAAATTAAAAAAAAAATCATAAATTTTTCATGAACTTTTCCGTTTTTAAAATTATCAGTAAAAAAAAGTAAAGTTCCATTCTTTTGTTTTCAAAATCTTTTTCTCATTTAAATTTTACTTTATTTTGTCTTATCAACATTTAAATTTTAGACCAATCTTTTATACACAACCATCTTAATTCAGCAAAAAGATTGTATTTCTTTATTGATTAGATTCTGTATTGTGTCAAGAAAGTAAAATTATCAATAATAAATTATTATCTTGAGGTTTTTCGAAAAAAAAAATCATTAGAGATTCCTACATTTTTCAAAAAATTGAATGATTACATTACTACTATCATTCGAATTATAATTTGTATATTTTCTGTAAGGGATGTCAGTGAAAGATCAATATTCTGGAAAATTATAGGTCATTCTAAGAAAAAACATTTTTAGAACCATGTTGTTCGATTCCGAACAGTTTCTAACAGATATTTGAATCTACTTTTCAAAATTATTGAGAAGAAAAAGATATACCGGTAGCGTATTGTTTCTCATATTTATTATTGAAGTCTTAAATTTCTGTGTATTAACCATTAATGTGTATTAACCATTTCCACTATCAACATGAGTAGACTTTGTAACAGGTAGTGGCTTCTTACGGCTGAAGATACGAATAGTATTGCACAAAATTCAACGTACCATACATTCTACCTCGGAAACCATTCGAAGTGGGACACATATTATATATTTTTTTTTTCTATGACCTCTCAGAATATTTATTTTTGATATTTTAAATAAACGTCATTTTATATATTCCTTAATAATTGTGTCATTTATATATCTGACTTATACAGAACGATTAAAAATTGCCTCTACAAACTTTATAGGTATTCGCAAAATAGCATATTTATAATTGACGATTGCTTTACTTGGAGACACGTTTGGCAGTAAAAAACATATTGCATGTTCTTGCTGATAGGCACTGCAATATCAATAAGGTAGGTCTGTTTCTTGACCTTATCAGAAAACTCACGCAGACAAGATCAGTAAACACACCGATCTAGCACACGAGCTCCAGAAGCAGTGGAGGTATTACCGAGTACGTGTTGTACCCATCGTTCTGTCTGCCACTGGTCTGGTGCCTAACACATTGCACCACAGTCTCAGCACACTAGGACTTCACAAAAACACTTATGCACAACTGCAGAAGGCTGTTTTGTGCTATTTCAGTGATTAGGATTCAATTTCTTACCCTGAGCGATGGCTGCATTGATGAGTTTGTTGAGATTCTCCCAGTCCACCTTCGAGAATTGTTACAACTGGTCTTCAGTAATAATCCATATGTGCGACTCCTTCACCAACACAACTTTCCTTCTTTCATTCAGTGCTGTTCAAACCAAGCATTTTCAATGGTGAGCTTGGAACATTGTGCGACCTTTAAACTAGTTGCTACCACTCTCTCTTCGGTCCGTCAGCTTAATTTAACGATTTCCCGCCTAAAAAACTTAACAAGATTCGCTCTTGCATTGTTTGAAGAAAACATTATGAGGCTTATTCGAATATAATATAATACATGAACACACTTTAATATAGCCCCTGGCATTGGAATTTTTTATAAGTCTAACACTAAGTAAAAAAATTTTCAAAAATTAATACTCCATAATAAAAAATAGCAGCTTTTCACTTTTATGCAGACTTAATGGAAAAGTGGTTATGGAATTCATATTCATCTGCATTGAAAATTACCTATTTCATAATTTTACCTTTATAATTAATCACACTAACCATAAACAAATCAACTAAATACATATAATGTTAGCTGTAATTTATTATTATTATGTTTCAAACCTTGGGTTTTCCCAGCAAAAACAATATGGCGGGTGAAGGACCAAAGCATATATTGCCAAGTGTAAAGACATGTGCAAGAATAATTAGGAATGTGTGGTTGTCTCCATAAATTTCCTAATTATGCATGTTGTGTTGAGTACCACAGCCTTCTGCAGTTGTGCATAAGTGTTTTTGTGAAGTCCTTGTGTGCTGAGACTAGGATGCAATGTATTAGGCACCAGACCAGTGGCACCAGACCGATGGGTACAACACGTACTCGGTCCTGCCTCCACTGCTTCTGGAGCTCGTGTGCTAGATCGGTGTATTTACTGATCTTGTCTGCGTGAGTTTTCTGATAAGGTCAACAAACAGACCTACCTCATTGATATTGCAGTGCCTATCAACAAGAACATGCAAAAAAAAAACTGCCGCAGACAAGATCAGTAAATAAACCAACCTAGCACACGAGCTCCAGAAGCAGTGGAGGCAGGAATGAGTTCGTGTTGTACCCATCGTCCTGTCCACCAGTGGACAGGTGCCTTACACATTTAACCATAGCCTCAACACACTAGGACTTCACAAAAACACTTATGCACAACTCCAGAATGCTGTGGTACTCAACACAACACGCACAGTTAGGAAATTTAAAAACACATCCACACATCCCTATCCATTTATTGTTTTTTTTTTCCTTTGTTTTTTTATACTAGACAATTTGTACTTTGGTCCTAGATCCGCCATTTGTCTGTGTTACGGAAACCCAAGGTTTCAATCTTTTACTTAATAATAATAAAAAAGAACTTGTGTATTATTTTCATTCTTTGATATGCAACGTTTTGGGAGAGGAGGGTGAATCAAACGTTATGAGCCAAGCCGCGAAAGAGGGGAAGCTGGTACAGATTGTTAAGATTTTCAAGAAAAGAAACACAATGATATCAAAATTTAATTGTGTGCCTCTGGGTGAAAGGTTATGACCGAAAATCGAATAAACTCACATCTTCAACACCCTGAAATAGCATTTAATTTTCCCTTCTTATGATTTATATTTTGAAAATTAGGAAAAAGCAAGAAAAAAATCTACTAAAATACGCTGCCTGACAAAAGAAAGTGATGCCCCCAGGAGGAGTGGTGGGAAATGAATGAAACTACATATGCTAAAAGATCATGTGACTTTAGTGAACCGATTACAATATAGGATGAAAGAGACAAGGCCTTTGGCAGTTACAGGTGGAAAGTTGGCGCCAGGTCAGTAGGGTGTCGCACCTCCTCTGGCCGCAATGCATGTCCTTATGCGGTTCAGAATGGTGCCAAATAGCCTTTGGATCCTCTCTTGAGGCAAGTTCTTCCACAGTTGTTGCAGCTGTTCCTTCAGATCCTGCAGGTTGAATCCCCTTCCAATATCATCCCACACGTGTTCAATGATGGAGAGATCCAGGGATCTTGCTGGCAACGGGAGGACCTCAACATGCTGTACACAGTCCATAGACACACGTGCTGTGGGCGTGCATTATCTTATTGGAACACTGTCCCAGGGTGCTGTATCATAATGGGTAGGACGTGCGGACGCAGAATGTCTGTGACGTATCACAGTATCGTCGAAGTCTGCCGAAGTGCGTTCAAATCCACTATTAGAGGTGATTTGATTGCATATCCAATGGTTCCCCACACCATGATGCCCGGGGTTACGCCTGTCTGTCTCTCCACAATATGGGCAGGATGTGCCCTCTGCCTATGACGGCGCCACACTCGAACACGATGATCATCAGAGGTTATGGCGAAGCGAGACTCATCACTGAACATGTTGCGACGCCATTCGTCCTCTGTCCATGCCTCCCGAGAACGGCACCGATGTTGGTGTTCCGGTGTCAATGGCAACCGATGCATGGGGCGGTGGGACCCCAATCCGGCGGGTGCGAGTCGTCGAGCCACTGTGCGGGAACTCACAGGATATTGTAGAGTCGCCAGTACATGTTCGCGGATGGTGGGTGCCGACGTCATGGGATTCCGCACTGCATGGCGCATCATATGACGGTCCTCCCTCGGGGTGGTGTTTCTTGTTTGACCCGAACCTGCACGACGTGCATGGGTGCCCTCATATACTCATTGATTCCAACATCAAGTCACTGTGACATCTGAATGGCCCACATGCCTGGCAATTGCACGATACGACCAACCAGCCTCATGGGGTCCCACAATGCGGCCTCTGTCAAATGCAGTCAATTGGTGGAAAGGCTGCCGAAAGCGTCTGCGCGGCATCGCGGGTGCTTCTTACTATATGTGAACGTCGTTCTACACTGTCTGACGAACAGCAGTTGACTGATGAACAACTGCGCGACAACAAGGCGGTGATATAACGAATGCACTCTGCTGGGCGTTCTACACATCACAGATACGTGTGAATCTAATCATTTACTCATACATTAATGCTATGCATGTATACCGAAATGGGATAATATTGGACCACTCCTTCTGGGTTTTTCACTTTTTTGTCGGTCAGTGTAAATAAGAATAATAAAGATGCAAAAATAAAATAAAATAAAAATTCAAAGTGATTTCTCTGGAATGCGCTCCTATTTGTCAACCATGTCTACAGACATCTTTTTACAGACAAATCAAAGATTTCATTAAATGTCTGCAAAACTCCACTTTGATAATAGAATGAAAACGCGAATTTCCATCTCACAAAAAAGTGTCTGTAATCAAATAAGATTGGTGCAAAATTTTTGTTTTGTTTTCAATGTTTTCTGATGAAGTATCATTCACGAAAGTGTACTGTACAAGTGAACTTTTTGGAGTCTTACATGAATATTTAATAAAATGTTAAATATATCTTTAAAAAAATACAAGTTTAAAATGACCATTTTATAACTGAAATCGAAACTTTTTTCTCTTTTCAGCGCTGTGCGTGCTCGCGTCGTAAACGTCACTTCCTCTTTTCGGAGATTTTTAAAAGCTTATAACTTAGATGTCAATCGGTTAACATTTTGGTGTTCTTGTTTTGTTTTGTTTTTTTACCTTTACATTTTGATGTATAATTTATGATAATCTGTTTTTGACAGCAAAACGTATCTCCAAGTTAGTAGAATTTTCCTGCACAATGAATTGTATTAATAAAGTATTATTTTTTAAGGAATAAAAGACAGCAAAACATTATGATCAAATAAGATAATAAAGTAAATTCCTGGTATGAATAAACTTTACATGACTTCAGATTAAGAAATTAAAATTAATTGCTGTTCTTTAACAAAGTTCTTTGCATAACATAAGTAACATCGTCTTATTATTCTTAACAAATGTTCGAATTCGGTTCCATTTCTAATTTCTTGAAGTTACGATTTAATTTGGAAATTCCTAATAATTCTTTTGTGGAATTAATCTGAATTCATCATGTAATAAATAAATATCTTCTATTTGTAGAATGCAGCACAATATCTAAACAGGGATGATTCTAAATCACTCAGAGGAATTCAAATAGCGACGTAAAATTAACTGCTTAAAATATTCCATTTTCTGTAGCTTTCCATCTTCTTGTTTTTAATTATATCTTGTTTTTAATGAAAGCTCGGCAACATTTATCGATGAAGTCTTTACATTTACTTGTACAGTTGGAACATAAATCGGATGAAGACTTATTATCCGACTTTCGCTTCAAACCGTTCCATCACTCTGTCTTTATTTCAACGAAAAAAGAAATTCTTCTCACCCCTTTGATATTTTTCACTTTACTTGTTTATCATTAAACTAATAACGTAACTGTATCACCTATATTTTCTAATCTTGCATCTCACTTGGTTATCTGATCTTTTTTCGTTTCCTTTGTCTACAACTTTTTTTTTGAAGATTCATAATTTTTATTTGAAGAGGAAATATAATATCAATTGTTCGGAAGTTACTTTTACTTAATTGTGAGGCGTATATTACTGTTGGCAGAAGGAACTTTGAGCACCTGCTGTGAATCTGTAAGTGTATACCTTACTGTCATATTGCAAACATAAGACTAACGAACATGTAGTCTACCTCATTTTTATTTCTGAACCTTAGTGTATCTTTTAGTTTATTTGGTTGGCGTTTGTGGACATACGTTTCACTATATATATGGTTTGTTTTTTGTATTTCAGCCCTACCTTTAAACTTTGTGCTTAGAATTTTGAATCACCCTGTATATTTACTTTGCCATTTAAAATTACAAAAAAATAAAACACAAATGGGATTCTATTTTGGCGTCATATTCCACAGTGTCTTCCAAGTCATTGTTCCTCGAGTGATTACGAATTTCTACATAGCATCACTAATTTACGTCATTAAGTTTAATTAATATTGATTTTGAACTTTTTTAAAGCAACACTTTATATTTCTTAATAAAGAAATAAAGAAAGTTTAACGTGCTGGGATAATAGGTAAAAAATGACAAGAAAAAGAAAAGAAGGTTTGTGCTGGCTTCGAGAGAAGCAGCAATTTGTTTTCTTGTCTTTTGTGGTTTGTGGGGTCACTGTCAAGCCGGCAGTGGCTTACACTAACCAGGTCTTGCCTTTCTGATTCGGTTAGGGGAAGGCGGGAATTGGGCTGATGAGTCCGTAGAAGGACGAAACGGCCGTTCCCAATTTCCTTCCCATAATCTAAAATCAGAAAGGCAATTCCTCATTTTGTTCATGTGCTGTTTTCTTTTTCTTGTCATTTTTTACTTTATATTTCTTCCTTGAATAATTTATTTATCATTTTTTGAATTGAGTTAAGTTATTGTATTGAAAGTGGTTTTAATGTTGATACAAGACACATTAAATTCTTACTTGAAATTGTTGACGAGCAATACCGTCTTTACTCGCATAATTTCCCCTTTTTTTTCATAAATATTTTGACAAAAAAAGGAGGGGGGGGGGGGAAATTACGCGATGTTTTTCAATTTGAGGAAAAAAAATATGGTGAAAGTGTAAGGAAAACCATGTTAAATATTGATTTTTAAAGCAAGAAATGTAATTTACAACAATTTTATTAACACGCAACATTTAAAATATAAGAAATCACATCTCAACATTTGTTTTTTCTTCAAAATACAGCTAAGCAAGAGGCATGCACGGAAGTGTGTGTGCAACTGTGACGTAATTTCGTAACTCACGCAGCGCAGCCCGCCATCGTTATAGCTGCTCCCTGCATGACGTCAGCATCAGCTGCCTGCTAATACAGAACTTAACTTTATTCGCGAACTTCACGTTTTCACAAAACACTCGAAATTGTTGTACTGATTCAGAAGGAGTCTGCTCTTGTACTGACCGGGGTGGGGGTGGAATCTTCCCCTAAAGTAGCGTGGGATAGAGAAATGCGATAGTAACGGTACATTGTCGCATCGTCGTGAGTTGACCGCCAGTCAAGGTCATGTTGGAAAAACGTTGAAGTAGAGGTGGGGAAATTATGCGATAAAAATAAAAATTGAATTTGTAATCCACAAAAACTGGGGGTGAGGGAAAAACGCGATGGGGGAAATTATGCGCGTAAATACGGTATTTCATGTAGATCATAAGATGTTCTGAATGAAGCTTATTAAAGTGGGGGAAGTAATAATAATAAAATGACCAATACCGCACAATGCATATAAAAAACTATTTAATAAATTGACATGTTTCGAGATGCCCGAAGTAAACAACTCTCTTCCTCAGCTACCAAAAACAAACAAAGGAATTGAATGAATCAATTTAAACATAAAAGAAATTTAAACATGAAACATAATTTCTTTTAAAAAAGAAATATAAAAGAAAATTAAATATAAAAACATAATTTTTTAATATTTAAATTTACTCTTTCAATTCCTATGTTTGCTTTTTAGTATCTGAGGAAGAGCGCCATTTACTTCGGGAAACTTCAGGTCATTTTATTAACAGTTTTTGCGGTATTGGTTATTTTATTATAAGATGTTCTGCTTCACTAAATTTTTAAAACAGAAGGATGAAACTATTATATTAATAAGAATAACTGATTTATTGATTTATAATATTTAACAAGAAAAAATGTTACAGGAAACCCATGTATGGACGTTTAATGCATTTGTTCTTAATTTTTCTCTATATAATATTTCTTGAAAATAGTTTTATTTTAAAAAATAGGTAACAAACGAAAGCAAAATTGTTAAAATAAGAATGTCACATCCTGAGCTGTCACCGGGAAGAGACTGGGACGGACCGTTTAGTCCTTTTTTCGACCCAGTCTCCTCCCGGTGACAGCTCAGGGTGCGAATTACTTATTTTAGCGTTGTGCCTTCGTTTATTATCTATTTTTTGAATAATGGGGCACGTGAAATTTCTTTTTTAGCTTTTAACTTCTTTATAATTTTTAATAATTTAGCACAAAAGTTATCTTCACAATAAATAATATGATATATTTTAACCTATTGAATTATTCTATCATACAATTCGCTTACTTCTGTTTCTCTTAAAAATAACAACGGCAATAACTCTAATTATAGTTAAACCAATTAGAACACCTACTAATAATAAATAAATCATCATCTTTAATTACTGTGTCATACATAATAGAGCTCTGAACCACAGACTTCTGTAAACTTATAATAATGAATAAATAAAAGTAATGCATTAAAAAAAAAAACTATAAAAGTTATCGCCAATTCTAAATTTTATTTTGTCGAAAATTTGGACCTTTCTTTTAAACAGATATTTCGTTTTGTTTCATTCAAGTTCCGAAAAGTGTGTGTTTTTAGTTTTTTTAGTTTTCTTTTTTTCGTTGATTGTAATTTTTTTTTCTATCCATGCCATTTTTAAATAGTATTTACATTGATAACTGAAATTCGTTTCTTTTGAATGAACTAATTGCTTCAATTGAATCCTAAAGAACTAAATAATTCTCATTCAAACTGGTTGTGGTATGAATTTTCAGGTGATATCTGAAAGGAATACAGGTCACTTTGTTTCTGAAATATCTGCAGCTACTGAATCGCAAGAAATGTAAGTGTTAGCAGCTGGGTGCATTGAAAATTATGCCAAAAATTTTTTAGTTCATCTGAACAATATAAGCTCTCGCAAACAGAAATCTTGACACATTACTGTTTAGAAGAAGCTGAGAGCTGATTGTTATTTAATTGTAACAAATATCTGATTTGTAGCTGTTCCTTACAAACTAATTGGCATAAATTAAAATAATTCTTACTAGCATTTGATGAGAAATTTATTAGAAAAACATTGGATTGTAGATTAAGATTTTTCGTTGCTCTTCGGTCGACGCTTACTTAGGATATTTGAAACATAGTTGTGTTTTTTTTTTTTTTTCAATTTTCTCTGCTTTCTTTTATTAATTTTTGTTTTTTGTCGATCACATTTTAAAAAAAAAATTCTTTATTGTTTATTAAATTCTTTAAAATAAAATTATTACTTAAAAGTAATCCCAAAGCTTTGAATAAATCTGATGCCAAACTAGAGTTGCTTGAATTTTTAATGACGTGTCTAAAAGCAAGAAAAACTATTTTATTTTTCAATTCTGTTCACAACTGAGAAGGCTGTGGTACTCAACACAACACACATAGTTAGGAAACCCAAGCTGGGGAAACCCAAGGTTTGAAACTTTTACATTATAATAATTATAATCAGAGCTCGGATTATATGCAAAATGCATATTTGTTATTAAAAGGTATATCAACAAAATTGTAAGTTTTCTGTGCATATCTTACGTTTCTTTATTAAAATAATCCAATTAAAAAATGCATATTTTGCATATTTTGGCAACTTCATGCATATTTTAGGAAATATTGCATATTTATGCATGCCTGTAACATAATTTGTAATATAATGGTGGGTTTTTTTTTATTTTAAAGTGTCGTGTAAGAAGAAATTTTTAACTAAGCAGCACGTAGATACTGCGTTACACCAGAGCAAACTAAATAAACTCAACTCTGGAAAAGGTTCTCAAAGTCGCCTTATTGAAACGTTTAAAAACATGGAGAAAAAGACGGAGGAACAAGAGTTCTCCATGGACTTGTGTGAGGCATTCCTAAGCGCCAATATTCCATTATCAAAAGAACAAAATACAAAATTAAAATGTTTTCTTCAAAAATATTCCCGACATGTTCCCGATGAAAGTACATTAAGGAAGAATTATGTGGACCAAATTTACACCGATGTAAATACCGAAATTCGTTCATTAATTGGTAACCAATTATTTTATTTTGAAGTGGATGAAACTACAGACTCTTGTGGTCGATATATTGCTAATCTGTTAATTGGTTGTCTTGATTCCGAAAAAGCTGGCAAATCGTATTTAATAAGTTGTAAGGAGTTCGAAAAAACTAATAATTGTACAATAACTCGATTTATTCATGAAGGATTAACAAATTTTTTTCTGCCTAATCCAATACCAAATGAAAAAGTAATATTGATGTTATCAGACGCGGCCCCTTACATGTGTAAAGCCTCTGTAAATTTAAAAATATTTTTTCCTAATTTAATTCATACCACTTGTTTGGCACATGGCATTAACAGAGTTGCCGAAGAAATCAGAAATCAATTACCTCTTGTAAATGAATTAATCAGTAAGGTAAAAAAAATTTTTTTAAAAGCGCCATTACGAATTCAATTTTATAAAGAATCATTTCCGGGTTTACCGTTGCTTCCACAACTAGTAATTACAAGGTGGGGTACGTGGCTAAATGTCACAATTTTCTATTCAAAACATTATGAAAAAATTAAAAATTTAATTTTAGAATTCTCTGACGAATCTACTGCTATTAAAGAAGCCAAAGAATGTTTCAAAAATAATGTAATAATGTAATACCAAATCAATTAGCGTTTATTGCAAGTAATTTTTCTGTAGTGCCCGAAACAATTTTAAAATTGCAATCAGAAGAGCTGCTTTTGACCGAATCAGTAAATTTAATAAACAAATGCCATAGAGAATTATCATCTGTTAAAGGAACTCGAGAATTAACTTTTAAAACGCATAACTCAGTATTGAATAAAAATGAAGGATTCAAAATTCTGTCAAAAGTATCTAAAATTTTGAATGGGGAATTTGTTGATGATCTTGAATTAGATCCAAACATTGTAAGCAATTTAAAATATGCACCCATTACTTCCATCTATGTTGAACGATCTTTTTCGATGTTTAAACATTTACTAGATGACCGACGACATTCGTTTAAAATAGAAAATTTAGAGAAACACCTAATTGTCAACTTTTTTAATAATAATAAATAACTAATATGTAATTATGTAATATTATGTATATGTAAGTACCATGATAGATAAAAATTAATATGAATGTAGTTGTAAGAATATTATATGTATATAAATATATTACTCCTGTTATTTATTAATAATTAAATTGATTACAGGCATTAGGCTAGTGCCTTTTAATCACAGAATGGCAGAATATTAAAATTATTGTCAATAAATGGAAGGTATATTGCTGAATGTTGTATTTTAAAATATATAATAATAATAATAAATATGTTTATGTTCATTAAATTGGAATCAAATATGCATATTTGGCATATATTGGAGCATATTTCTTAATATCTTGTGCATAGTTTTGTGAAAATACGTGCATATAGATGCGCGTATTTTACGAATTTTTCGTGCATATAATCCGAGCTCTGATTATAATAATAAAAAAGAACTTGTGTATTATTTTCATTCTTTGATATGTGCAATTCAAAGATTTCACTAAATGTATGCAAAATTACACTTTGATAATTGAATGAAAATGCGAATTTCCATTTCACAAAAAAGTGCCTGTAATCAAATAAGGTTGGTGCAAAATCTTTCTTATATTTGAAATGTTTTCTGATGAAATATCATTCAAGAAAGTGTACTCTATTTAAAAGTCTCACATTAATGTTTAATAAATGTATCGTAATGTTAATATATCTTTATAATAATGAAAACTTCAAATGACCATTTTAAAACTGAACTTCAAAAAAAAAAAAAAAATGAACTGAAATCAAAACGAACTAAGTCATAAGTGTTAAATCATACCAACGTTTCACTACGAATACAGTATGTTTTAGTATTCTTGATCTATCTATAAAGTTTGTCTAGGCAATTTTTAATCGCCCTGTATGAGTCAGATAAAAAAATGACACAATAATTAAGGAATATCTAAAATATTTATACAAAATTCTTCTATAAATTCTCTTCTTTTCATATTTTTAATGTATAAAAGTAACTCCATAAACTCCTTCACAGTATTTAAATAGTTTATTTAAATACAAAATAGCGAATTTTCGTGAACATAATATTGCATAATTCCCTTCTTCAAGCAAAATAAGAATTAATAAATCAAAGAATAATACAAAAAAGAAAGAACATCAACAATTTAAAATTACATATCAAAATTAATGCTAGAAAATTGTTGTAACAATGTTAATTGAATTAACTTGGTCGACATTATTAAATTTAATAGATAATGACAAGAATTAATATTCACAAAAACAATAAGTTGATTACAGTTAATAATTCAACGAATTTGCACCAGTGATAGTAACACCTTTTTTATTGTCTGTTTTAACAAAATTTCTTATCTAACCAATGGTGATGGGGTCTACTTTGATACCCTCACATCTATTAAAGTTATTGTTTCTAGTATTCTTTATGATGCAACTTTCGATGATTTTCCTGAGTTTCCAATTTGATTCTTTATATAATATCTTCATTTCCTGATTCATAATATGAACTTTTTCTATAAAATGGTGGGCTATGTCCGAAGTGTCCTTGTCTTTGATCTTCAAAGCTCTTCTCAGACATTCGCTCCGCTAACGTTTTTTTTTGATTCTCCAATATAGAATTTTCCACAAATTTTGCAATCGATTCGATAAACAATTCCCATTTCATTTTGTTTATTTGTACTATTAACTTTGTTACAAATTAGATTTTTGATTTTGTTCTTATAAGTGAAACCAATACTGATGTTAAAATCATTACATATTTTCAACATCATGTTGTTTTTATTAAGGTAAGGTAGGGAAATTTTATTCTGGATCTTATTAATTTCTTTGATTTTAAATTTGTTGTAATCACATATTTGATTATCAATAAAGTTGATAGTGTAATCGTTTTTAATGAGTAGACTTTTCAAATCTTTGATTTTTTCTTTATAAGTAACTTCATTATTAGTATTTCTATCTAATCTTCTAATGTAATTTTCCACAATGTTCTTTTTGATTTTTATTCTGTGTCCTGATTTGACATTTAAAATGTGGTCACTCTGGCAAACCTTTTTGAAATGTTCCATTCTAATTTTGTTGTCAGCATTGGTTAATTTGATATCTAAAAATTTTAACACTTTATTGTCTTCCACTTCTTTTTTGAATTTTAAATCTTTATTCTTTTTGTTCAGATTATTAAAGAATATTTCAAATTGCCTTAATGTTCCAAACCAAATAATCAGTATGTCATCGACATAACGAAAGTACTCAAATTTTTGGTAATACATTTTGTCTTTTAATAAATTTGTTTCAAAATGGTTCAAATATAAATTACACAAAGTTCCTGATATAGGTGATCCCATAGGAAATCCTTTAGTTTGCTTAAAAAAATTTTTTCTATGTTTAAAGGAAGTGTTGAGAGTAACAAATTCTATCATTTCTTTAAAAAAATTTTCATCTAAATTATACTTTAATAACATTTCTCTATTATTAAATACATGTTTTTCTAAAATCATAAAGGTATCATTAACTGGTACGTTGTTGTACATATTTTCTATATCTAGGGAAATAAGATGAAATTTTTTCTTATTGCAATTATTAAAAATATGTAGTTTGTTGATTAAATCTTCAGAATTCTTAATAATTACTTTATCATTGGGTAGTCTGAAGCTATTTAGCCAAAAATTTAATTTCCTAGCCAGATTTTGCGTTGAAGATCCATATGTTTGACCAATGGGCGTAATGGGTAGTTTTCTTTGTAAATTTTTACCCTTCCTTCTAATGTTGGTGTTTAACAAGATTCTTTGTGTATTGCCTCTCATTCTAAGTCATTAATACATTTACTGTCAATTAATGTTTTAGTTAACTTCTTTAATTTGTTATGTAAGGTTATAGGTAATATCTTCTTCCATTTCCTTATTGTGACCATCAGCAACTAATTCATCTAATTTATCTAAATACTCATTTTTATTCATAACAACTAAATGGTTGCCTTTATCGGAATTAGTAAAAATTAAGTGGTTGTCATTTCCTAAGTTTTTCAAAATCTTAATTTCTTCATCATTTAAATTTTTATTCTTACTTAGTGATAACTTTTGGAATTTTTCTAATTCTCTTAGGAACCATAAATTGTCATTAGGGTTTAATTTATTTGATGCTTCTTCTAATGTAACAATAGTTTTTTCATCTAAATTTTGTTCTTGGTCATAAACAAAATCTATATCTTTATTGAGTAATTCAATTTCTTTTAAATTGAATTTTCTCTTACTTAAATTAACCACATAATCTGATACAAATTTCACCTTATTAACTTTAAACTTGTTTAACTTTCTTTTTTTGCAGCTCCTTTTTGTCATGATTCCAGTTCATAATAATTAACCAATATTTGTCTTTAGGGATACTCTCAACACTTACTTTAAACATAGAAATTTTTTTTTAAGCAAACTAAAGGATTTCCTATGGGGTTACCTATATCAGGAACTTTGTGTAATTTATATTTGAACCATTTTGAAACAAATTTATTAAAAGACAAAATGTATAACCAAAAATTTGAGTACTTTCGTTATGTCGATGACATACTGATTATCTGGTTTGGAACATTAAGGCAATTTGAAATATTATTTAATAATCTGAACAAAAAGAATAAAGATTTAAAATTCAAAAAAGAAGTGGAAGACAATAAAGTGTTAAAATTTTTAGGTATCAAATTAACCAATGCTGACAATAAAATTAGACTGGAACATTTAAAAAAGGTTTGCCAGAGTGACCACATTTTAAATTTCAAATCAGGACACAGAATAAAAATCAAAAAGAACATTGTGGAAAGTTACATTAGAAGATTAGATAGAAATACTAATAATGAAGTTACTTATAAAGAAAAAATCAAAGATTTGAAAAGTCTACTCATTAAAAACGATTACCCAATCAAATTTATTGATAATCAAATATGTGATTACAACAAATTTAAAATCAAAGAAATTAATAAGTTCCAGAATAAAACTTTCCTACCTTACCTTAATGAAAACAGCATAATGTTGAAGAAAATATGTAATGGTTTTAACATCAGTATTGGTTTCACTTATAAGAACAAAATCAAAAATCTAATATGTAACAAAGTTAATAGTACAAATAAACAAAATGAAATGAGAATTGTTTATCGAATCGATTGCAAAATTTGTGGAAAATTCTATATTGGAGAATCAAAAAGAACGTTAGCGGAGCGAATGTCTGAACATGGAAGAGCGTTGAAGATCAAAGAGAAGGACAATTCGGACATAGCCCACCATTTTATAGAAAAAGGTCATATTATGAATGAGGAAATCAAGATATTATATCAAGGGTCTCCAGCCAAAAGGTTCTATGTGCGCTTCGCCTAATTTTGCAGGAAAGCATTTTGAATTTTTTGTTTTAAATAATGCTGCAATACCAAAAAGTGAGATTTAGTATTGAAATCATTAAAGGCCAAGATAAACTAGCATAACAACCCCAACAAAGTGAAAAATGATAACAACTAACTCCTATGTTGCATAAGGCAGAAAGGCGCATAGAACCTTTTGGCACAACACAGCAAGAGATTAATGAAGTAGCTTGAAGGTTCTATGTGCACATAGAACCTTCTTCCATGGGCAGGATTCATAAAACATGCACACAAAGAATGGGTATGTGTACTACAACTTACTATTAATATTGTGAAAAATACTTATTTCATTATTTTTCCTTGACTTAGAGGACCTTAATGATAGGCTTAACATAAAAAAAAATTCGAATAACTTTTAAAATTAAAGCATTTGGCTTCTACAATGTAATTTTAAAAAGTAAACAATAAAAATTTTGTTTGTCTGACAGTTCCAAAGTACACAATTCAAGGTTGCATGGAATGTACAGTACTTACTGCAGATCAAAAGTGGCGGAAAAGTGGCTGTTGTCAACTTTGGCATCCTCTTTATCGTTCAACTTTTCCTTTTGTGCTAACTCTTTATTTGCGATATGTGCATCGTCTTGGAACGAAAGGCCTCTTTACCCTCACCAGTTAAGAAGTTAAAATTATTGCACTTAATACACAGATCTTTTCTGGGTTTATGAAAACCCAAGTTGAAGTTTGTGCAAAACACACTATGGTAGGTTGTTCCCTTTGCAGGTATTTTGCCTGCTGCGATACTTTTTTCTTTGTACAAACTGTACATTTTCTTAAGGTTCATATCTGGGCCTAGGTAATGTCGCACCGAATCTTTTCATACGTAATCAGGCTCCATTCTAGGAAAAGATCGACTAGAATGGCAAATAAACTGTATGTCTTCTGCGCTTGTTTGCTGGCGGGTGCCTTCCTCTTTGATCTTGTTGTACAACATTTCCTAGCTTCTTCTTCATTGCACCTTGAACTGTTTTCTGTGAAAAATGAAGAGTAAACAAAAAAAAACTTTTTGCGTACACCTTGACGCATCCCATCAGTCGTTAAAAAATACTTGAATGTATTTTGTTTTCTTGAATTTGCTGTGGATGTCCGTTGTGGATCGGATTGCTCTACATGACTAATAATAAAATCTCTTTGACGTTCCTAGTCACCCATGTTCCAGTAACTCGCAAATATAGCTTGTTGGTCCTGTGGAGTAAATTTTATACAACATTTGAATCTGCACTTCGTGCAGTCAACCTTTTGTTAGCTGGACACTCCACCCCTTTGTAGTTTTTGTAAGCTTTGCCTTCAGCCTTGCATTTTTTCCGTATTGTTTTATTCCATTTTCCAGGATCGGATTGCATCCGTCGAGAAGATAACTCCCACGATTCTTTTGCAACATGTGTTTCTGCTTGGTTTGATTCATTCGTGTTTGGATCATTTTCATTTCGAATTCCCTCTAGATCTTCTTCGTTGTAATTATTGTCATGGCCACCTTCTTATTGCTTTTCATCATTCTTGACATTGGTTTCACCATTGTTCTCGCTTTGTTCACATGATGCACAGTCTCTTCACTCTTAGTAGGCCCGCATCCTTCTTTATTCTCCAATTCTGATCTGGCAGTTTTAAAATTCCCCAACAGACGTTCTTTCGGCTTAGAAGTCTGACAAGGTTCAAAATTAACCCCCATCAACTTATTTGGCCTGACTTAAGGCTCAAAGAAATTATTTAAAAAATATCCCTGATAAGGCAGCGAAGGGGCAAGAATGGCTGGCAAGTCAACTTATTTAGGAAGTTTCTAGCAATATAGAACCTTCCTATCATGAGGTAACTTAAAACAGTTGCAAATTATGTAAAACTCGGCTGTTGCCTGTTTACCCCTTTCCTTCATACGATTATCAAAAGGATTATTTGTAAACAATTAAAGATTTACCTGCTGGGTCACACATTGAGATATGAGAATCGAAATGAGAAGATTCTGATTCATTGTCATCGCTTTACTGTAGCAATATATCTTCAGCTGTTGATGTTATAGGCTCACTAGATGGGTCCCGGCGTTTCATTTGACCAGAACGTGAAGCAAGGGCTAGAGCAGCAAGCCTTTTCCCATGTGGCTCCATTACGATAGATTAGGCCTAACATTAAGGGTAACAAAACGACATTAATAGCATTAACAATAACCAAATTTTTTGTTTATTGATAGATTAGCAACTGTAATCAGTATAAAATAGCACTCTTTTCAACTATTATAGGAAACATACAATTGATTTAGAAGTGGTGAATTATCATTACTTTTAATGCTGTACTTGTTGATCTTGGTGGTCTGGAGGCTGGAGGCAACTTTGGTCTGGAGGCACTTAAGTATGCAAAGTGGACACCTAGTGAGAATTTCTGTCTTGTTGTTTTTCGAGTGCCATCTCGTGGTCTTTCAAGCAAGTCCGGATACTTTTGCTCTCATAGAACCATTTGGACAGCTAAAGTTGAAGACTTTTTTGCGCCAAAAGGTTCTATTTGCACATAGAACTTTCTGGCACAGAGAAAGTTATAAGAAGTGAACATATAACTTTTTGGAACAATCAGCTGACAGGCTAAAAATAGTTTTTCAAACAGAACCTTCTGGCACACGATAGAAGTAACCAAAATAAACCGTTTAGCACAAAAAAACTGAAATTTAGCAAAATGTGCACATAGAACCTTTTGGCTTGGGACCCTTGATATAAAGAATCAAATTGGAAACTCAGGAAAATCATCGAAAGATGCATCATAAAGAATACTAGAAACAATAACTTTAATAGATATGAGGGTATCAAAGTAGACCCCACCACCATTGGTTTGATAAGAAATTTTATTAAAACAGACAATAAAAAGGTGTTACTATCACTGGTGCAAATTCGTTGAATTATTAGCTGTAATCAACTTATTGTTTTTGTGAATATTAATTCTTGTCATTATCTATTAATTTAATAATGTCGATCAAGGTAATTCAATTAGCATTCAACAATTTTCTAGCACTCATTTTGATATGTCATTTTAAATTGTTGATGTTCTTTCTTTTTTTATTATTGTTTGATTTATTAATTCTTATTTTGCTTGAAGAAGGGAATTACGCAATATTATGTTCCCGAAAATTCGCTATTTTGTACTTAAATAAACTATTTAAATACTGTGAAGGAGTTTATGGAGTTACTTTTATACATTACAAAATATGTAAAATGACGTTTATTTAGAATATAAAGATCAATATTCTGTGATGTCATAGAAAATAAAATATATATAATATGTGTCCCACTTCGAACGATTTCAGAGATAGAATGTATAGTACTTTGAATTTGGTGCAATACTGTTATTATCTCCTGCCGTAAGAGCCACTACCTGTTATAAAGTCTACTCATGTTGACGGTGGAACTTATGAAAATTTTTAATACATAGTAAGAAATTTATGACCTGAATAACAAATATGAGAAACAATACGCTGTATCGTTTTCTTATCAATAATTTTGAAAAGTAGATGCAAATATCTGTTAGAAACTGTTCGGAATAGAACACATGGTTCTATAAATGTTTTTTCTTAGAATGACCTATAACTTTCCAGAATATTGATCTTTAACTGACATGCCCTTACAAAAAATATACAGATTATATTTAGAATGATAGTAGTAATCTATTTATTCAATTTTTTGAGAAATGTAGGAAACGCTAATGATTTTTTTTTGAAACACCTCAAGATAATAATTTGTTAACGATAATTTGTCTTTCTTGACACAATAAAGAATACAACCTTTTTACAGTATTAGAAGGGTTTTGTGTAAAGATTGATCTGAAATTTAAATGTTGATAAGATAAAATAAAGTAAAATTTAAATGAGAAAAAGATTTTGAAAAGAAATGAATGGAAATTTACTTTTTTTTACTGATGACTTTAAAAACGTAAAAGTTCATGGAAAAGTTTTGATTTTTTTTTTTTTATTTCTAAATTTTTTTTACCATAAGTTTCTTGAAATTTTGTTGCTGTTTTATCAAAGAAATTATTGAATCTTATATTGCGTTTGATGTATAGCTTTAATCACATACTAAATATTGAGAATGAATACTCTAGATTATAAGAGCTCCTTTTTATTTTTCAAAAGAAATAAATGTGACTAATGAGAATGCTTCGAAGTGAATTTTTCAACCTAGAAATAAGTACACGAGATATCATTCCATGGCTTTTCATTAGTTCTGTTTGATCAATATTGATCCAAACCATGATTTATACACAAATCTACTCTAGTATAATATTTTGGTGTTTTTACTAAAAATTCCACTGTCATGTTTTTCTGTTTATTCCATCTAAGGTTTTAGTTAAACTGTGATAACTGTAGTAAATGCAACATATCATTTAAGGATTTTGTAACCCTATTTATTATTTTGTTGATTAGTAAATCTACTTGATAGAGAGGTATCAACATCCTTGAAGACTGATGAATCGGTGATTTACAATTAATCATTACTATTCACCAATGAGACAGAATAAAAATAAAAAAAATCTAATTAAATTCAATTTAATTTTTCGAGTATCCAATATTTAGGATGGGAATCATTTAAACGAATATTAAGTAAATAGAATTATATAATATTTATTAATTTCTAATTGCTTTTCTATTAAATAATTAATTTAATAGTTATTTAAATTTTATATAGTTTTCTTTGTGCTTTCTTGCTACTTAAGAAAAATGAAAACATTACTCATAAATTATTTGAGAATAGACAAACAAATTGTATAATTATTTCCAATTTTCATTTTCTTTCCATTGCTTCTAAGTATTAATCTCTACAAACATTAATAAATTTTTATAATTTTCCTTATAAAAATGTAATTAGGCATTTTCAAATCCTCTAACAAGAATGTTACGAAATTTACAACTTTAAGGATTCAGTGGAAACCATGCAATAAGTTCTGTGCATTCCATGTAACGTCTGGTCGGGAATTGTGATGAAGGATGATCACATCGTCATTCAGAAGAACAGAACATTTTTAAAGATATCGCACAATTTATTTTAGGTTTCAATATTCTGAAATGTCAGGGCGAATATCCAATGACACTCACTGAGCAGTACAGATCTACGTTTCCACAACCCCTGGCATTATGGCAAACTCATAAGTTTAATTTCTAGCAGATTGTAGGATTTTTTTTCGGATCACATTTTACATCTAAATTGTGCAGACACATAGACACATCAATACATTGCTAAATTCCCAGAAATGTTGCTTTAAGAGTCAGTTCCTAAACAAGTAAGTAAATATACAGGGTGATTGAAAATTCCCTGTACAAACTTTAAAGATAGGTCAGGAATACAAAAACAAACCGTATTCATAGTAGAAAGTGTATATTCAAATGCCACCCGAATTTGCTAGCAGGGACACTAAGGTTCAGGAATACAAGACAACTAGTAAGGTAGACTACATGTTCATTAGCCTTATGTTTGCAATATAACAGTAAGGTTTATACTTACAGTTTCATAGTAGATGCTCAAAGTTCCTTCTGCCAATAGTAATATGCACCTCACAACGTCGATGCATGACTTGCAGAACATGTGCAAGAAAGCTAGGCCTTTCTCGGACACATCCAGCTGTCACAGCGACTCTTGCAACGAGGCAGCGTCAAAGGCAATGTCGGTCACGTAAACGATGCGTTTGAGGTAACCCTAGAGGAAGAAATAAATGCAGAACAAGTCGGGTGATGATGGTGGCCAAGCGCTCTTTAGCAGATTTGGGTGGCGTTTGCGGACATACGTTCAACTATGAATACGATTTGTTTTTGAATTCTTGATTTACTTTTATAGTTTGTATAGGGAATTTTGCATCACCATGTATAAGTCAAATATATAAATAACATAAGTATTAATGAATAACATTTATACAGAGAGTGCTAGGAGTAAAGATCAATATTCTGTGAAGTCATTGTATCGGTCATTCTAAGAAAAAAAAGTGTATGAATATACGTCCTATTTCGAACGGTTTCAGAGATAGAATGTTTAGTATACTCACTTCCAAAAGTTCAGCACGGAGAGGAAAAATGTCAATTTCCGTAAGAGATCTGAATTAAAGAAGCTGAAATTTGCTTCAAAGGTAGAAGGAAGTATGCAAGTTTTACACGTATCAGTCAATCACGGCTTCTCCTTGAGAAATATGCAAAACAGGCAGTCATATAAGAAGCCGGTATTCTGAAGGGTTACAGGAGTTGCATGTAAGTGCTGATGAAAGTTGTTTAGAACATTCGTACGATTTGTTTTCAAGCTAGACGTGTTTCTATGGCTTCCAGAAGACGAATGGAAGATTCTGAGCGCTGGCGGGCTGTCGGAAGCCTTAAAGCAGGACAGTCTATAACAGATGTTGCTCGTTTCTTCGGCGTTTATTATTCCGTCATTTCACAATTATGGAAACAATTCCAAACCATCCAAACAGTTGTCCGAAGACCTGCAGCCGGTCGTCCAAGGATTACGACCCCCGTGGAAGATCGATATATTGCTGTTGTAGCCAAGCGGAATTGAAGATCGATCTCCACACGTGTGACATCTATGGTTGCAGCGGCCATTGGTAGGACGTTATCTGCCACTATTGTTCATCGAAGCGACACATGAATGGCACCAATTAAAGTGGTGCCGCCAGCATATGAATTGGACTATGTCTGATTGGGGTAACGTTATGTTCACATATGAGTCCAGATTTGCTCTACAATCCGATGATAAATATGTAAGGGTGGGGAGGGAACAAGGCACACGCAATCGGCCCAGAACATCACTGAACATCACGCATTCCGCGGTGGAAGCATCATGGTCTGGGCAGGGTTCATTGGGATATCGCACCGACCTGCACAACTACAGGAGAGGTTCTGTGACGGCTATACGGTATCGAAATGAGTCCTAGACCCCATTGTGAAACTGCAGGCTGCAGCAGTTAGTCCTTCTTTCGTATCAATGGACGATAATGCGCGTTACCATAGAGCTGCCATCGTTGACGACTTTCAGGAGAGTGAAACGGATTGCGCGTTTAGAGTGGGTTGGCTTACTCGCCGGACCTTAATCGAATTGAAAATCTTTGGGATGGCCTCGGCCGTGCTGTACGTCGACGTTTCCCACCTCCAGCCACTCTCAGAGCTTTTGAAACTGCCCTACAGGAGGACTGGCGATTACTGGACTCCGCGGTGGTTGATCACCTCGTAACAAGCATGATAACAAGCTGTAAACTTTGTATGCAGGTGAGGGGTGCTCACATACCCTATTGAAATCGGTTTTTATTGTTTGTTTTGAATTTAAACATCATTTTGTTAATGACGCAAATATGATGTCATGTTATAATTTATGAAAATTCAATATTTTGTCTATCTCTGTATGTAATTCTTTGTTTTGTTTCATGAATAAACATAGAGCTACTTATTTGTTGCATTTCATGTCAATCAAAGCAGTACTTGTTCATTTTTCCGCATTTTACCGCTCCGTGCTTAACTTTTGGAAGTGAGTGTATTTTGAATTTGGTGCAATACTGTCCTTTCCTGCTGCCGTACTGCGCCACTGCCTGTTACAAAGTGTAGTGATGTTGACGGTGGAACTTTTGAAAAATTTTGTAAACATTAAAAATATTTTTCACTTGAATAAACAATATGAGAAACAATATGCTATATCACCGAAGAAAAGAAAATTCAGGATTGGATCATGGAATGTGAGAACTCTTCTTCAAGCGGGGAAGTTGGAAAACTTGAAGGAAGAAATGAGAAGAAACAGAGTGGATATGATGGGAATATCAGAAGTGAGGTGGAGAAATAGTGGTGAGTTGGTGAGTGATGAATTTAGAATGTTTTATTCAAATGGTGAATGTAAAGGAAGTCATGGTGTTGGTGTACTACTGGGACCATGTGTGAAAGATAAAGTGATATCAGTGCGTTATGTAGATGACCGGATGATAATGGTGAGACTAGAAGGGAAAAAATTGGACTTAGTGCTAGTGCAAATTTACATGCCACGTAGTGGATTAGAAGACGAGAAAGTGGAAGAATACTACGAGAAGATAGAAGAAATAGTTGAGAAAGAGAAGAAGGGTGCATGTGTAATCCTAATGGGCGACTGGAACGCAGTAGTAGGAGAAGGACAAGATGGAAAAGCGGTTGGAAAATATGGACAGGGAAAAAGAAATGACAGAGGAGAATCTTTGGTAAATTTCTATAAACGGAATGAAATGATTGTTGGAAATAAGTTATTCCAACAGCATAAAAGAAGACGATACACATGGACATGCCCAAGTGATGACAGTAGATATCAGATAGACTATATACTCGTACAGGAAAGATACCGAAATTGCTTAAAAAATGCAAAGACTCTACCAGGAGCGGATATTAATTCAGATCATGTCCTACTGATAGGCGAAGTACATATTCGTCTGAAAAAGATAAGAGGAAGGCAAGTGACGAAGAAGTTTGATATAGAAAAACTTATGAACGAAGAGGAAAAAAGAAAATTTGAAGAACATTTTCAAAGAAAGCCTCTAATTTAGAATCCACACCTGAAAACAGTAATGAATACTGGACTCATCTAAAAAGCTGTATACAGGAAACAGCAGAAGAAACAAAAGGATACAGAGAAGGTAAGAGTAATAAGAAACCTTGGGTCACAGGGAAAATGTTGGAGAAGATGGAGGAAAGGAGAAAATGGAAAAACATCAACACAGAAGAAGGTAAAAGAAATTACAAGAAACTAAACAACGAACTAAGAAGAGTAACTGATTAGGCGAAGGAAGACTGGATGAAACAGAAATGTGAAGAAGTAGAGGATCTAGAGAGAAAAGGAAGATATGATTTAATGTACCGCGAAGTAAAATGTTTGGATTTCACAAATAAGAATAAGAAGTCCATGTGGTTGAAAGAAGACGAAATCGGCAATGAAATAACCGACAAACAAGGAATTTTGAACAGATGGAAGAAGTATGTAGAAGAATTATATGAGACAGGGAATCGTCCAGATTACTTAGCTATAGAAGATGAAACAGCTGTATCAGAAGACGAAAGAGGATGTTGTATTCTAAGGGAAGAAGTTGAGCTAGCGATTAGGGAAATGAAGAATGGGAAAGCAACAGGAGTTGATGGAATACACATTGAGTTAGTTAAATGCTTGGGTGAAGACAAGAAGCAAATACTATCATTATGCAATGAAATATATGAGAAAGGTGAATGGCCTGATGATTTCATGGAAACAGTATTGCTGCCAATACCGAAGAAAATTAATGCAAAGAAGTGCAATGAGTTCAGGACTATCAGCCTTATATCGCACTCAGCGAAGATTCTTCTGCGTTTAAACAGACGTTTATATTCTAAGGTGGAAGGAGAGTTGGAAGAAGAGCAGTTTGGTTTTAGGAAAGGAAGAGGTACGAGAGATGCAATTGGACTGCTGAGAACAATCGGCGAAAGATATCTAGAAAAAAATAAACACGTATATGCAGTATTTGTGGACCTGGAAAAGGCTTTTGGCAGAGTGGATTGGAATGAACTTATGGAAATCTTGAAGAACATTGGTGTGGATTGGAAAGAGAGAAGGCTAATCTTTATATGAAACAACGAGTCAAAGTCAGGATAGAAGAAAAATTGTCAGAGGGAAGTGGAATAGGGAGAGGGGTGCGACAAGGATGCCATCTATCACCTACGCTGTTCAACATCTACTTAGAGGAGTTAGTGAAGAATTGTTTTCAGAACATGGGAGGTGTGATAGTAGGAGGAAGAAGAATGATGATATGGCATTGTTAGCAGAAGAGGAGATGGTACTAAGGGATATGCTACTGCAGCTGAATGACAGCTGTGAACAATATGGAATGAAGATAAATATAAACAAGACAAAGACTATGGTTATCGGAAGAAAGACAAAGAAGATAAACATAAATATTCGGAATGAGACATTGGAACAAGTGAACAACTTTAAATACTTAGGGTGTACTATAAGTGGTGATATGAACTGCTGCCAAGAAGTCAAGAGGAGGATAGCAATAGCAAAGGAGGCTTTTAATAGGAAAAGGAGCATCTTCTGTGGACCTCTGGAAAAAGAACTAAGGAAGAGACTAGTGAAGTGCTTTGTGTGGGGTGTGGCATTGTATGGGGCAGAAACATGGACATTACGACGCAGTGAAGAGAAACGACTAAAAGCATTTGAAATGTGGATATGGAGAAGAATGGAGCATGTGAAATGGACCGACAAAATAAGAAATGAAGTTGTGTAGATAGAGTGGGTGAAGAAAGAATAATGCTGAAACTGATCAGGAAGAGAAAAAGAAACTGGTTGGGTCACTGGCTGAGAAGAAACTCCCTAATGAAGGATGCACTGGAAGAATGGTGAACGGTAAATAAGTTCGAGGCAGAAGAAGATTTAAGATGATCGACAACATTATGGTAAATAGATCTTATGTGGAGACGAAGAGGAAGGCAGAAAATAGGAAATATTGGAGAATGCTGGGTTTGCAGTGAAGGACCTGCCCTTGGCAGAGAACTATGTATGTATGTATGTATATGCTATATCTTTTCCTTATCAATAATTTTGAAAAAAAAATTGATAAAGAGAAAAAAATACTTAGTCCATATTTAAATAAAAAGAGTATGGAATAAATATTAAATAATATGGAATATTATAAAAATAGTATGGATGTGTAAAAACGTTTACGTCCAAATTGCTTTTGAATATAAAACAAATTAAAGAATATTTTGTATAGTAAGTTAAATAAAAGTGATAGGAAAAATGAAATGGGTGTTATACTGAATATAAAATAGAATTTATTTTAATTTTATTTTATTTATTTATTTTGTGTGTGAATTGTGGGGTTTTCTATATTGCGAAAGGTAAAAGAACAATTAGGAATAGGGAAAAAATTAAGAAAGGACATTATATGTATAATGAGGTCAAAATACTGTGCATTGAAAAAGACTCCAAAATTACAAAAATAGCAGAAAGTATATTTACGAGGAATATTAATCTATTCAAATTATGTCCTTTGCTATTCCTTATAAATACACCAAAGGATATAATTTGAATAGAAACGAAGGAATAGAAGTTGATAGTAATTTTGTAAAATTAGTAGGTGATTTAATAAATAATTTGTATTTTGTTTGCTAAAATAATGTAAAATTTTAAGAATTTGACTATTTAGTTTTAGTTTTTACTGAATTGTTAATATCAATAATTTTATTGAATGTGAGGTTTGTTGAAATTTTAATAATAAGTTTAATATTATTTCATGCTCATGTCAATGAATTGTTGTTATCGGAATTACTGAAATAGGATTGATAAAGGGAAGAAGATGTTATCTTTCCGAATATTTGCTGTTTATAAATATATTTAATGAATGTATTTTATTTTAATATATTTATTGATGGTCGATTTGGTGTTTTACAAACTTATCTTTTTTTCTCCTGCTGATTTGAAAACGTAAAAGTTCATCAGAAAGCCAATTTTTTTTTCCTCCTGTTTTATTATTTTTTTAATTTCTAATAAAATGTTACCAATAACTTATTCCATTTTTTTTACTGTTTTTATCAAAGAAAGCATTGAATCGTATGTTGCATTTCACGTATAGTTTTAGTCACATGAGAACCTTAGAGAATGAATACTGTAGCTGATAAGAGCTATCTTTTTATTTTAAAAAAAAGAAATGTGACTGATTCAGAATTTTTTCGAAGTGAATTTTTTTAATCTAGGAATGAGTGTACGTGCAATCATTTTTATTTTACTAACAATTCCAACGTCTTTTGTTTCTATGCATTCCATCTAAGTTTTTAACAAAACTGTGATAATTAAAATAATACAATTTATCATTTAAGGATTTTGTAATCCTATTTATGATTTTGTCGATTAGTAAATCTACTTGATAAAAAGGTATCAGCATCCTTGATAACTGATGAATTGATGATTTTCAATTAATCATTGCTATTCACCAATGAGACCACAGCAACAGATTAGGTGTAGCTGTGTTCCTCCGATTTCCAGGTGTTGGTTTATTATAGGTAAGTGATTGACATTTTTAAATTACTGAAGTTTAATTTATAAGTTAATTTATATGTGAATCATAATCTTAAAATTTAGTCCTAAGGTTTCTGAAAATTACGATGAGAAAATTTAAGTTACTTTTCTACATTCTACTCGAATTAAACCGAGATAAAACATTCTCTTAATGTAGCAGATGACCCATATTGATGAATAGAAACAAAATGATGTATCCCTATTTGATAAAGTATAATGGTTAAATCGTAAATGCTTCGATCCTAAAGCTCAGACACATCCTTATATTATCCAGTTAAAGGCTGGATTTTTTTTAGATAAAACATTATTCAGCTCCTCATTAAAGATTTTAGTTTCCAGATTCCAGAAAAATTGACCTTGGATTGAACAGAATAGATCCAAGAATGTGATATACTCTTACTTGAATTTGGAACTTAATAGATTACTTTACCTAATAAATCATTGCTTAAATTAAGAGTGTGAAAGATAGTACCTTGTAATCTTAGAAGAAACAAACATAGAATAAAGGTAAGGAAAGATTTTGTATATTTTAAATCACCAATAAGAGTGCAGATTCGTACGAAGGATAGTGCCATTCAAAATTAAAGTTGCTCAATGTAATGACGACACCCCCTCATTTTGTTCCTTTTACCATAAAACTAAACTCCTGAAAGTTTGAAAGCATTCTGTGAATATTTACTGGTCGCTCATCGCTATTGAACATTCTATAGAAAGCGCCTAAATTTTTAAACAAAATCACTTTAAACTTAATGAATGCTATTAGTAGTGGTTTATTGCACGGTATTAGTGCAATATATCGTTATTAACAAGTAAACAAACTTCTGATAAATGACAGGAACAATAAAATGAGAATAAACGTCTATCATAATTTCTGAAATCCCTTCATAATCGTGGATTTGCTCGATTTTGAATATTCTCGTCGATGTTTCTCAACGATTTGAAGAAAGAACTGCTTCTGGTCTTCTTGATTTGTAAGCTGTGCATTGAAAGACTGAATCAAAGCGACACCATGTTCTGCTGCATCATTCTCTACTTTCAGCTGCTCAATTTTAATTTTGGATGCGATGAAATCGTCGTTTGTCTGCCAGGTGTCTGTGTCCTCTTTGAGGAAGTCCTCGTGTTTATTGACACAAAGTCAGAATGCTCCTTTTCCTTAACAAGATGTTCTGTTAGATGGATAAGCCGAAGTGGAGGATTAATAGAAGAAACCTTATCTGGAGCTGCCACTATCGCTATCTTTGTTTCTCTTGTAACGTCAGAATCGAGGCCAGGCCATAAGCGTTTCACTTAAGTACCATAGGTGTGCAGAAAAACTCTTCATTGCAGTTTCAGCAACGGATTTGTTAACTTTCTTATATTCCTGAAAATCTTTCACAGTTGCAAGTCATTTCGTGGAGCTTATGGAGCATTTGGGCATCTGTACCATGCCTTCAAATACAGTCTGATCACGAAGACATTAAAGATCCGTAGTCCACGTAGGTCAGGAGCAGACAGTTTGAACTGAGTACGAAACAAGTCAATCTTCAGGCAATATATTATCTTTGCCATCCAGTTAGCCCTATGGAAAGTTTCTGGCGCATGAATCCAGAATCCTACTGCGGGATCTTCTCCTAGGAAAACCAAAGAGTGTAGCAGCTCTTTGTAGTCAACTCGAGGATGTAAATTGGATAAATGACAATGGATGAAACTTGCCAGATCTTCTTTCAATGGCCCCAATTCGGAAGCAATGGACTCTTCCTTTATGCCACTCTCGTACTCTTCTTTGTTAAGCAATTTCCTGGAGTCACAAAATCTTTCGAAGTGTACATGTATGTGATGCCTGCAAGCCAAACTCAGGAGGTCTTTGTTGAGCTTCTGTTCCAGCAGTGCACATGCTCCTGCTTTGAGTCCTGTGTTGCTATAGGTCGTATCAAAGGACATCATCTGCACCCGTTCAGCCAAAAGCCATTCTTGAATTAACTTGTATACCGCACTTGCCTGTGCTTTCTCCAGTTCCATTCTCAATTTGTGGGACACCGAAAAGTTTCATTACAACTTCTCCAGATATCAGAACAGCTAGTCGGTCAACGGTCTCTTTTGATGTGAGTGCCGGTAACATCTTCCATCCCAATGAATGGTAAGCGAGTATCAGATGTGAAAGAGCTTCTATCTCTTTTGCAATAGATTCTCTGTGTTGCCTCCGAGCCTTCCTTATCGTTTTCTTTTTTAGGGCAATTTCTCCAGGGTTGTGTCGCATGAATTGTGCTGCTGCAGCGAGAACTTATGTTGCATATATAGAGAAATTGACGGTGCTTGACCGCCCTCTTAATAATAACTTCAATGAAAAAAAATTTTAGCATTTGATTTTTAATCCGAATGGTACAGATTGCGGGGGTGTCGTTTCAGAAATATGGTGTTTCATTTTTCTCCATATATTTCGCTGGCACCCTAATGGACGTGTTTTAATTTATTTTATTAGCTTCTGTTTTTCAATGTATTTTGTGTAAAATAACTATCAAATTACTGAATATTTTATATTTAATAATCGTTCTCTAAAAATGAATTTGTAATTATTATCCTTAAAATTGTAGTTATACATTTTCAAATTCTTTTACAAAAATATTATTGCAACTTGAAGGATTTGAAAGAAAACCTAGTGAAAATTCTTCATAACCACATGTTATCCTTTAAAACTCTTTTTAATCGTGATATTTCGCAATCTTTTATCAAGATTGCTTCGTCGGACGTTAGGTATAAGTTTCAAAAACTCATTCCCTAAGATACAGAATTCATAACAATGATAGAATTTACAATGGTATAGTATTTGTAAAAAACAAGGGTAATACATGTTAGTTTACAATGTTTTTAAGTTTACAATGTTTATAAATCTGGCAGTTTGTGTTTAGATTAATTCAGTAACGGTAATGTTTTGATAAGTTTTGTACTAATAGAAACTGAAAGTAATGTATTAATTGAAACTGAAAGTAATCTACAGCGCTTAGTTAAAAGAAAAGAAAAAGTAGTTCAGAAAAAGTGGCGCTGCTGTATTGTGTTTTCT